>BDDC01000011.1:0-26606 GCA_001662425.1 Chlamydomonas sphaeroides
CCTCCCTCCCTCCCTCCCTCCCTCCCTCCCTCCCTCCCCCCAGCTGGCCTCGCTGCTGCCCGCCCACCTGCTCCGCTCCGCGCTGCTGCGCTCCTCCGCCGGCTGCGCCGAGCTGTTCGTGGGGCGCCGCTCCCGGCTGGCGGCCAGCCTGGCTGCGGGCTGCGGCGCGGGCTACGTGGCGGGCGTGGGCGACAGGCACGCAGACAACCTGCTGCTGCGGCCGGGCAGCGGGCAGGTGCGCGGTGGGGGAGGGATGAGGCGGCCAGGGGCACGGGACGATGGGCGGGGCGTGGGCGGGGTCCGGAGGTGGGGGCCTGGCGCTTCCGGGGGCTCGCAAGGCTCTCATGGCACGAACCCCACCACATCACTCCTGCCCCTCCCTGCTCCCCTCAGGTGGTCCACATCGACTTTGGGTACAGCTTCGGAGCAGCCACGCAGGTGCGCCTGCAGGGCCGGCAGGAGGGGGAGGGCGACGATGTGATGCCATACCCCCTCTCACACGTCCTGCCCAACCCCTCCCCCTCATCTCCCCTCCCGTCCCGCCCCCTGCCCTCCCCGCCCAGGTGCTGCCGCTGCCCGAGCTGCTGCCCTTCCGCCTCACGCCGCAGCTGGCGGGCGGTCTGGCGCCCCACAGCCCGACCGAGGTGCTGGCGCCCGCACTGGCGGCGGCGCTGGCGGCGCTCAGCGGCGGCCGGCAGCTGCTGGGGGCCATCCTCGAGGTGCGGGCGGAAGGGGGGAAGAAGGGGGAAAGGGAGCGGGGAGGGTGCCGCACGGAGAAGCGACAGCGCGGTTCGTGCCTGCGGGAAACCGGGAGGGGCCGTCTGAGCCAGGCCCAGGCCCCGGCTCCGTTCACGTTCGCGCGCTCTGCGCGCTCGCCATGCCCTGCTTGCCTGCTCCTTTCCCTCCGCGCCCCCAGGTCTTCCTGCGCGAGCCCGTGTCTGACTGGCAGCACGAGGCGCTGCTGCTGAGGGGCAGCCAGCAGCAGGCGCAGCAGGCGCAGCCGGGCTCCGCCGGATCCGGCAGCAGCGGAGCCAGCGGCAGCGGAGGCGCGGAGGCGGGCGCCGCGGACGACGCAGGCGGCGCGGCGGCGGCCCTGGCGCTGGCACATAGCCGGGTGCGCCGAGGCAGCCCTGAGCAGCCGCCGCTCGGGGAAAGACGGCCCACCGCCGAGGGCTAAGCGCTGCCCGCCTCTCAGCCCGGCCCTGAGCCAGTTTGTGCCTCCCCTCCCTTCCCCCCTGCATGCCCTCCTTCCTCCGCGCCCCAGGTCCGTGTGGCGCTGCGCAAGCTGTCCCGCCACCACCCCAGCCACGTGCTGCTGGCGGAGCTGGCTGCCGGCAGGCACTGCAGCGGCGAGCTGGCGGCGGCGCTGAGGGCCGCGGTGCTGGCGGCGCCGCCGGAGGGGCAGCCGGCGGGCGACGCGGCCGGCGGAGGCGGCGGCGGCGACGGCGACGTCGCGGAGGCGGGGCCGGGGCCGGCGGGGCGGCGGCTGCGGTACCGCGGGAGGCGGGAGCTCCTGCGGGTGTGTGGGCTGTGCGGGGCGGCAGGGCTGGGGTTACAAGGCGACCAGGGGGCGTGTGCGGCGGTATGGTCAGGATATGGCCTGCCCTGCCTGTTGAGGCACCTGCCGTCTGACATGTGTTCGCGTGTGCCCGTCGACCCCCCACCTTGTCCCCGCAGTCCCCTGGCCCGCTGTCCCCCGAGGAACAGGCCCGCTGCCTGCTGGACTTGGCCACCGACCCGGCGCTGCTGGCCCGGGCGTGGAGGGGCTGGGCGCCGTGGCTGTGAGGGCGTGAGCGAGGGGAACATGGGAGGGGAGGGGGCCGGGGCGGGGGCAAGTGGCAGAGGGAGGTGGAGGCGGAGGGGAAGGCGGGGCTGAACACGGCTGTGCAACGGGGCCGGTGGGTGGCCGGTGGCTAGTGGGCGGTGGGGCGGCGGTGACAAGGAGACTCGGAGAGGCACTGGGAGTTGCAGACGGTCGGCAGTGTGGAGATTGCATTGATGGCGTTTAATTTCCCGTTGTTGTTGTGCGGGGGACTGAACACCTGAGGGCGCCGGGGAAACGCCCTGCCGTGCCAAACCCACGGAGCCCTAGGAAGCACTGCCTTCCCCCTCGGATACACGCCACATCAAGTAACAAGTCGCCTACGAACGCGTTCGGTCATTTGACTTCAGCCGTTTTTTGGTCACGAGACAGCTCAGCTAAATCCATCCTCAGCTTCCTTCGCTGTGGGACGCGCACGCTCGATCGTTAGCGCAGAACGCAGTTTTGTGCACCAACGCGAGCCCTGACGGGCAACGGGCAACACGGAGCCCCCAACCCGACGAAAGGGCATCATGGCGGACTGCTGCCTGTTGTTCTTCAGGGCAGTCAACTTGATTACAGCCCTTAGCGCACTTGCCATTGCGGCGGCGTTCTCTATGGCGGTAAGCGCGTCATGCCAACAAGCAGTACCTTGGGCATTTGTGGGTCGCTCGACCTCATTAGCGGAGGCCCACACGTCCAGTGAACGATGGCATCATGCTGGATGATGTCTAGACCGTTATCGTGTGGCGGGCGCAGCGGACAGGCAAGCCTCGCCCCCCCCTGCCCTCCCAGCAACACACCTGCTTCCCCGGCCCCTTCCGCCACGGTTGGCCTCTCCATGCAGATAGTATTGGGGCCTCCCTTTACGGAAAAGTCCATGGTGAAGCTACAATTATTGCGGTGCGCAGCCGGGCCTGCCGTCCGGCTCGCGCCCGGGATACCAAGTCGGCCCGCAGGCGCAGGGCATGCGGCCAGCGGCGCTGCAGCTGCACCGCTCCGCCGGTGAATTCCTGCGGGCACCACCGAGCGTTCAACGCTCGGCGACAGCCATCGTCCGTCCTGCCGCCCTCCCAGCAGCAACCCCGGCCCGGGTTGTCGGCAAGTCGCCCCTGCGCCCGGCTCCCCGCCCAACCCTAATGCGGCCGCCTGCCGCGCCCCGCGCCGCTCTGTGCGCGCAGCGTCTACGGCGTGGCCTGGGCGCTGCTGCTGGCGCTGATAGAGTGCGAGTGGGAGTGGCTCATGCAGTTCTACCGCATCCTGGAGTTCTGGACGGCTCGGGGCGTATGCCAGGTGTGCAGCCGCGCCCGCCTAGCGGCACGCTAGCAACGAGCCCGGGCCACCGGCACGGCAGCCACGGCAGCGTGCTGCGGCAGGACCAGCGCAACGCGCCCCCCCATGTGGGGCCCACCGCATGCCCGCCATCGACCCTGCAGCGGGGCCGCGCCCGCGCCTGCGCCTGCCTTCACCGCACTGCGCCCTTTTAGAACCCGCCATTTCTGGCAGCCCAGGGATTGCGCCCTTCGAGCGCACAACCCCACGACTCGTGCGTCATCGCCACTCGACCCCTCGACCCCTCGACCCCTCGACCCCTCGCCCCAGGCCTTCCTGGCGGTGCTGACGCTGGAGCTGGTGCACTCCAGCGGCAACAGCGACCTGGACAAGTCCGTGCGGCTGTACCGCACAGTGGCGGGCATGTGGTGCGTGACACAGCCCTGTGGGGGGCGGCGGTGGAGCGTGGGCGTGGGCGCGGCGATGGGGCTTGGGCGATGGGGCGTGGGCGTGGGCGTGGGCGTGGGCGTGGGCGTGGGCGTGGGCGTGGGCGTGGGCGTGGGCGTGGGTGGGTGCAGACCGTCGGCGCCCGCCCGCGGGACTCGCCGCCCACACCGACGGCTCTCCCGCCGCGCCCCTGCCCGCTTACCACACACACCCTCAACCGCAGCATGCTGGGCTGCTCGGGCTTTTACTTCCTGGGTGGCCTACTGTGCCTCGGCACGCTTCGAAACGGTGCGCGGCTGCCGTGGCACGTGTGGGCACAGTTGCCAGGGCGACAGGATCCGGTAGCGCTGGCCTGCGGCCTCCACCCTCAGGAGACCGGGTATCAGGGTACGGCAGCGCTGATCGGCGTGCCGCTCTTGCTGGCACGTGCCGCTCTGCCCGGCTGCTGTCGTGCTGAAAGCCCGTCAGCACCAGCATGCCTGCCCCGGGACCTGCGCAGCCCGCTACAAGCGCTTTGCGGAGCGGCTAAAAGTGGAGCGGGACCTGGAGTCGCTGGAGCGGCAACGGGAAGAGCTGAGCCGGCTGCTGCAGGTCTACACCAAGGAGTGACGACGCGGGCCGGGGTACAGGGTCGGGGGAGCGGCGCGTGTGTTGAGGGCCAGGGGTAGAGGCTGGAGGAGCTGTGCATGGTTTACGGGGAGCGGAGTGAGCTGGAGCGCTTGGTGGGACTGGATTGTGCATGGTTGACGGGGAGCGGAGTGAGCGAGAGCGCTTCATTGGGCTGGGTTGCCGGTTTATGGTCCAGTAGCTGGCGGGCGGCGAACCGGACACACGATGACACGAGGTGAACGAGCGAGTGCACCAACTAGTTGGACTAGCTGAGTGCGCCTCTGTGCTACGCTCAGGGGTTCTCCCCTGGCTACGCTGTCCAATTTGCGTGCGGACACGCACACAAGCATTGCCCCTACGCGCTGCAGGAGCTGCGTTCTGTAATGTTGGAATGTGTAAGATGGCGCGAGGGTTCCGGGCCGCAGTCGTAAGGTGTCCGTGCGGTGCGGGGGCAGCTGGAAGGGCGAAGCAGCAGGAGGGAGAAGCGTGCAATACACACTGGGCTACGTCGCCTTCGCCCCCCAGCTTCTCTGTCACACCAGTGTATTAAGAACGATGCTGCCAGCTCACTAAGCTCGGGGCCATGCCTCTCTAGTAGCACACTTGGTACCGATCGCCAAAACGAGACATGGACGACACAGCGTCCATAAGCTCTCGGACCTCCAAGGCGAGCTCTCGCGTTCCAGAAGTGAGTGAAACAGCAGGTAGCGACCAGGTTTGCGCTGAACGGGCGCAAGCAGTTGCTAAAATGCTACCGTGTTGCCCGGCTGCAGAAGATACCAGCTGCTATCAAAGCGAAGCCGAAAGAGGAGCTTGAGAAGCTATGCTGGCAACTCACTCAGCTAAACAAGAAAAAAGACTTGCAGCTTAAGGGTGCGTCCTCAACGGTGCCAGCTGCTCTGGGGAACGCGTGTATCGCCTTATGCTCATGGCGTGACTCAACGGTGCAGAGCTGTCAGGCGGTGTCCCGCCGAGTCCAAGCAAAGTTGGGGATGGCGCGTCGACGGTGAGTGCGGGGTCGAGCCACGAGGATGGCGCTAGCTCCACTCCGCTGGCTACGTTGCCAGGGCGATGGGTCCTCGGCCGCACAGCTACTGCCGCCTTCGACGGCCCCGTTGTCCCCCTGCAGCCCGAGCACGGTGGCGTGGCGTCGTTGCTCAAGCGCGCAGAGCAGGCGGAGGCCGCTGCGCAGGCGGCCACCGAGGCCAGCAGCTCGCTAAAGGCGGAGCTGGCGCTCACCAAGGACTCTCTAGCGGAGGCACAGGCGCAAGCGCAGGTACACCGTTGCCCCCAGAAGCTGTGGGCCACCCGGGGCCAGGCTGTCGTATGCTGCAGCGCCGGCCTCTTGGCGTCTGCCGAACAGCCAGCGTGCCCTTCGGCCTCTCCTTGGACCCCGCAGGAAGCGCTTGAGAAGCTGGCTGCCTCCCAGAAGCAGGCGGACGCGCTGGCGCAGGCGGCCCGCGAGTCGGCTCTGGCGACCGAGGAGCGCATGCAGGAGCAGCTGCGGGTGAGCTGGGGTGTCGGGTGCACGTCAAGTCGTAGGCACGGCTACCCTGAGAGACCCACGGTCTCAGCTCATCCGCCCCAGCGGCTATATCCCTTGTTCGGGGGCTGCCGCCGCAAGCCCAGGCCCCGGGCACCGCGGCCTCGCCCAACCCCGCACCGCAGCACGCCGTCCTAACCTGCCCACCCAACCCGCCGCGCAGGAAATCGAGTCCTTGCGCGCTGCGCTGGAGTCCTCCAAGCAGAATGCGCAGGACTGGGCGGAGAAGGAGGGCGCCTTCCTGCAGCAGCTGGGCTCGCTCAAGGCCGCGCTGCGCGAGCGGGACAGCGAGCACGAGGGCGTCGCGTCGCGCATGGGTGAGCCGCGCCACGCCGCGCCGCAATGCACAAGCCGCCAGGCTGCCATGCCGTTGAGTGCTGCAAGCCAGGGCCATAGGCCTGGTCAGCCGGCCACACTCTCTCCACCACGCCAGCTTCACATGGCCACCCACAACCTCCGGCTCTGGCGCATTGTTGCACGCACTGGCGCGTCTAACCGCATTCCCTCTGCGCACGGCCGACGCGCTACTCTACCCGGGGCGTTCTGTGCCGCGTGTGGGGCTCTGTTCTACTAAACAGTTGTACACACGTGATGGTATGATAGTACGCGTCACCCCTGGTACACCCTCCGGCTATCTGCCCATCTGCCTGTCCACCCGCACCGCACCGCAGTGGACCTGCGTGACCGCATCGGCGAGCTGGAGGACGTGGCGGACGCGGCCCGCGCCAAGGAGCAGGAGGCCGCGGCCGCAGCCGCAGCCGCCGAGCAGCGCGTCAGCGAGCTGCAGACGGAGCTGCAGGTGGCGCGCGCCGCCGCTGCCGAGGCCCCCGCCGCAGGCGCTGGCGCCGCCGACGCCGAGCAGCTGGCAGCTCAGGTGGCGGAGGCGGTCGCCGCGGCCGAGGCGTCCGCGGCGCGCGCCGTTGCGCTTGAGGCGGAGCTTGCCGAGGTGCGGGCCGCGGCTGCGGCTGCAGCCGCGCCGTCCGGCGGCGGCGAGGCCGACGGCGCACTGCGCGAGGCCCGTGCACGGGTCGCGGAGCTGGAGGCCGAGCTGATCGCCTCGGCGCGCAAGCTGGCCGAGGCTGATGACAAGGCCGTGGCGTCCGTGGCCAAGGAGCAGCAGCGGTACGCGGCGCTGGAGGCCAAGCACGCGGCGGCCAGCCAGCAGCTGGCGGCGGCGCAGCAGCAGCTGGCGGGCGCGGCGGCGGCGCAGCAGGGCGGCGCGGGCGCGGCGGAGGCGCGGCTGCAGGAGCTGGAAGCGGCGCTGGCGGCGAGCGAGGCGCGGGCGCGGGAGCTGGAGGCCGAGACACAGGTGCGGGTGGCGGTAGGGGCGTAAGCAGCGCCTCGGCCAGTGCTATGGACCTCGGCAGGGGACGCTACTGCTTGCAAGGTGAGGAGCCTCATGTTGCGCGCTCCGTGGTGCCGGCTGTCCCCCGCAGCGGCTGTCGGCGGAGCGCGAGGAGCTGCTGACGCTGCAGGACCAGTCGGCGGGCGAGCTCACGTCCCGGCTGGCGGCGCTGAGTGTGCGGGAGCGGGAGATGGCGGACATGCAGGTGGGGCTTGGCGCCGGGGGACACTGTAATAGTTGCGTGCGGGCAGTAAGGAGGCAGGTCGGGCAATAATAAGGCAGGTCGGGCAGCGCTTTCCAATATGCGAGATGCGTACGAGGCCGGTGCGGCTGGGGGCCGGGGGCATAGCACCGCAGTAAAGTTCTCAGTGCACGCGGAGGCTGACAACGGCCATCGCGACAGCCGGCGGCCAAAGCAACTCACAGTCCACGTCGCCTGGGGCTCGTAGCCCGGCGCACGGCCACGCCCTGCTGCTCGGGTCCCACAAGCCTCATGACAGCGCCGCATGGCCGCCCTACCTCTGCCAGCCGCCGCCGCCGCCTGCTTGCCGGCTGGCCCAGGTGCTGACTGCAGCCCGAAACGCGGGCGCGCACGAGGCCTCGCGCTGCGGACTGGGCCTCGCCCTCATGGCGCCAGAGCGGGTGCCGGTGGGGTCCCAGGCCCTCTCACACGCGCCGCTGCCTCCCGCTCCCTCGCAGGTGCTGCAGCGCAACATGGAGGCGCGGCTGGAGGAGATGCAGGCGCGGCTGGACTCGGCCGAGGAGGAGGCGGGCCACGGCGGCACGCAGGTGCGGGACCCACGCAGCAGCAGCAGCTGCTGCTGCCCGCGCTCCCTTGCCGGGGACCGGGCTCGGGTGCCCATCATCGACAGCGTGTAAGCTGGGAGCTCCTCCTGCCTGCCAGCTGCCAGCAGCACTTGCCGCGTCTGCGACTGATTACGCATGCGCTGGCCTGTCGATCGCATGCTGCACACCACCTGCCGCCTGCCCACTCCTCCTCTGCCCTGCCCTCCCACGCTGCCCTCCCTGCATCTCCCGCCGTCCTCGCCCACGGTGGCCACAGGACGAGCACGTGCACGAGCTGCTGCACGCGCGCCACCAGCTGGGGGCGCTGGCCGAGGCGCTGGTGGGGGCGGCCGAGGAGCTGGAGGGCGCGCAGCAGGCCGCGACCTGCAGGGCCCAGGTGCGGTCCGGGCCCGGGCTTGCACGGACGAGAGCAGGGCCCCATGGCAGGCACCGCGCGCCTGCGGCCTGTCACATTGGTTGTTCGCTGCGGCGCTGACGTTGCGCGCATTGTGTGGGCGGTGGACCCCAGGCCTACGACGCGGCGGTGTCCAACCTGGGCCGACTGGCGCTGGGCGGCGGTGGCGGTGGTGGTCGTGCTGGTGCTGATGGCGGTGCCGCGGCAGGGACGCGGGCTGCCGCGGCTGCGGACGAGGGGCCGAGTGCCGGCGGCGAGGCGCCGGCTGCGGTGCGTGCGCAGCTGGACGAGGCGCAGCAGGAGCTGCAGCACAAGGCGGCGTACGTGATGCTGTTGACGCAGCAGGTACGACAGCAGGGCCGCAGGCGCGGGACTCCCGTGCCCACGCTCAAGCAAGTGCCAACCCTGCTCTCCGCTGCGGCCTCGCCGTTGTTCAATTCAAGCTCACGCGCCCGATCCGCCCCGCCTTGCTCCCTATCCGGTAACGCGCCCCCTTGCCCGGCCCCTTGCACGCACTCTTGCCCGTCGTAGCTGGAGGAGGCGTCCAACCGGATGGATGCCCTGCAGGCCGAGCTGTCCGCGGCCCTGCAGGATCGCGACGCCGCAGCCTCGGCAGCACGCGCCGATGCCGAGGCGTCTGCCGCGGCGGCGCGACAGGGCGTGGAGGCCCAGCTGGCGGCAGCGCAGGCGGAGGCCGAGTCGCTGCGGCAGCAGGCGGCGGCAGCTGGCGCCGCCAGCAGCGGCAAGGGCAAGGGCGACGCGGAGTGGCGCATCTCGGAGCTGGAGGCTGAGCTGGAGGAGCTCAAGGGCGAGCTCGACGAGCGCGAGGCGGATGCTAGCAAGCTCAAGCGGCAGCTGTCGGAGGCGGAGGCGCTGCAAGCGCGCGTGGCGGAACTCGAGGGCGAGCTTGCGGGCGTCCGGCAGGAGCTGGCGGAGGCGCAGCGGTCTCAGCAGCAGGCCAACGGCGCACCCGCCGCCGCGGCCGGCGGCTCCGAGTGGCGCGTGTCGGAGCTGGAGGCGGAGCTGGAGGAGCTCAAGGGGCTGCTGGACGAGCGTGAGGCAGCGGTCGCGGCGGCGGCCAAGGCCCATGAGGCCGCGCTGGGCGAGCTGCGGCAGCAGCACAGCGAGGCGCTGCAGCAGGCCCGGGCCGAGGCGGCGGCGGCCGCGGCCGCCGAGGCCACTGCCGCCGCCGCCGCCGCCTCCAGCGGTGGAGGAAAGGGCAAGGACGCGGAGTGGCGCATCTCGGAGCTTGAGGCGCAGCTGGAGGAGCTGAAGGGCGTGCTCGACGAGCGCGAGGCTGAGGTGGCTAAGCTCCAACAGCAGGCCCGCGAGGCGGCGGCAGCGGCTGCGTCCTCGGCGGCGGCCGAGGCCGGCGCGGCCGAGGCGCAGGCGGCGCTGGCGGCAGTCGAGGCGCGGGTGGCAGAGCTGACCGCGCAGGCGGCGGACGCGGTCGCGCGCTCGAGTGAGCTTGAGGGCCAGCTGACGGAGGCCGCGGCGGCGCTGGCGGCGGCTCAGGCGCGTGTGCAGGAGCTCGAGGCGGCTGCCGCGGCGTCGGCCGGTGGCGCCGAGGCGCCCGCGGAGCACGGCAGCAGCGGCGGCGCTGCGGAGGGTGCCGAGGCGGCGGCGGGCGGCAGCACGGAGGGCGGCTCCAGCAAGGCAGCTGAGCTGGCGGACCAGAACGACAAGCTGACCAAGGAGCTGACGGTGGGGAGACCGAACGGGCTGGGAGCGGGCGTGTGGGGACGGCGGGCTCGCCACGGCCGGCCGCTGCATCGTGTGTCGCCATGTCATTGTGTTGCCACGCCTTTGCCGCCCTGTCCGCTGCCACTGAATGTCCCTGTACGCCTACATGCTTTCTACGCCGCGCCCGGCGCACCCTCCCTCCCCAGGAGCTCAAGCGCAAGGTGGTGACGATGCTGAAGAAGCACAAGGCCGAGACCGCGGCCGCCGCCAAGGACGCCGAGGCGGCCAAGGCGGCAAAGGAGCAGCTGACGGCGGCCGCCAAGGAGGCTGACGGCCTGCGGTCGGAGCTGGCGGCGGCGCACGCGGCCACCGAGGCGGCGGAGGCGGCTGCCGACAAGGCCGCGGCCAAGGTGGCGGAGCTGACCGCCAGCCTTGCGGAGGTGTCTCGTGCGGCGGCACAGGCGCAGGCGGAGCTGACGCAGCGCGAGGGGCTGCTGCAGGTCCGGCCAGGGGAGGGCAGTGGGGTAATACGTTCCTCAGAAGGGCGTTGAGCCGCCGCTGAAGTCGCGTGTCAGTGGCACTTGCTGGTCGTTGCCTTGGCGGGAGGCCGCTCGCGGAGATGCTGCTAGAGCCATGCAGCGCAGGGCCCGGTCTGATCTCTCTGCATGTGCTGCTGCCTGCTCAGGAGTACAAGTCCCTGGCGCAGCAGAAGGACGGCGCCGCGGGTGCGGCCACGGCCCGCATGGAGCAGGAGGTCAAGCGGCTCAAGGTGCGCTGCAACCCGGGCGGGCACGGAACCAGGACGGTGGGCGATAACGAGCTCCCGAGGCGCGATTAATTACATGAAGCGGCCCCCGTGCCTCGCGCATCGCGCGTGTGCCGAGCCAAACCGTGTTGCGCCCCCGTGCGGCTGACAGCACCGCCGGCCGCGTGGCGGCGCTCAGCTGGCGACCGCGCACCCCGAGCCAAGACAGCACCGCCGGCCTGCGCGCCAACCGCACCCCTCCCGCAGGCCGAGCACGAGGCGGCCCTGGCCAAGGTGCAGTCCCGCCTGCGCGACCGCGAGGTGGAGCTCGAGTCCGTCACCGCGGCCCTGGGCCGGACCGAGAGGGAGGCCGCCGCCGCGGCCGCCGAGGCGGCCGAGGCGCGGCGCGCGGCCGCCACCGCAGCCACCGGCTCCACCGCCGAGGCGGCGGCTGCGCGGGCGGAGGCCGAGGTGCTGCGGGCCGACGTGACGTCGCTGCGCAAGGAGCTCGAGGCGGAGCGGACCAAGTGGGTGTGGACGCGGTGGTGCTTGGGACCGGCGACGGCTCGAATGGGCGGGTTGAGCAGAGGCTCAGGCGCTGTTGGCCCCACTGCCGAGCTCCTTGACGCCGCGCCCGAGATGGAGCCGTGGGGCAGGGGCCTCCGGGTGGCGTCCATGGTCAGCTGTCCGAGTGCGTCCTGGGCGGCTGCGAATGAGGGCCCTCGCGCGCCGCAGCGGCCGCCGAACCTGCCTCCGCCCGTCCCTCGCCGCCATGTCCACAGGGCCGCCAAGGCGGTGGACGAGGCGCGCAAGCGGCTGGCCAAGGCCCAGAAGGCGCAGCACGCGGCAGAGGTGTCGCTGGCGGAGGCGCGCGGCAAGGCGCAGGTGCGCGGTTGAAAGGGTCGCTGCCGCTGGGCTGCTGAGCCCGCACGTTGGCGTCGGGAGCGTGGAGTTGCATCGCGCGAGCGCGTGCTTGCAATGATGCCGGCGTCTCCACAGCCGCCCCTGCTGCCGACCCTGCTGCCGACCCTGCTGCCGACCCGGCTACTGAGGATGCGGGTGCTGTCTTTCTGCCTTCCAGGCCGAGACCGCGGGCGTGCGAGTGGAACTGGGCATGGTGATGCAGCAGATGGAGGGGCTGCGGCGGGAAAAGGAGGGCGCGGAGGCAGAGCTGCGGGACTACAGGAACCGGGCGCAGGTGCGGCGTCGGAGGCAGGGCAGGCACGGGGGCCGGTGCTGCGGGCCGGGCCGGCGGGACCGAAGACCCAGGGGTCTACCTGTTGCTGATTGCTCTACCGCAGAGCGCCGAGCTGCGGCTCGGCGCATGGGCTTGCACATATGCCACATACCCGTGCGCCGCGTCCTGTGCCCTGCCGCCTCCATGCTGGCAGGCCCTGCTCAAGTCCAAGGATGCGGAGATCGCGAAGGCCAGGGAGGTGGCCACAAGCGTCGCCGCCGCCGCCGAGAGCGAGGAGCTGGCAGCGCTGCGGCAGCAGCTGGCGGCAGCCATGGCGGCTGCTGCGGCCGCGGAGCGCGAGGCGCAGGAGTCGCTGGACCGGGCGGAGGCGGAGGCCGCCGAGGAGCTCGAGCGGCTGAAGTCGCAGGTGCGGCTCCGGCTTGCTCGCGTGCACCAGGACCAGCGCACATATGCCGGGGGCCTGCCAGGGGAGGAGAGGGCATTGCCTTGGAAGCCGGTCACCAGGCCCCTGCGTCACTCGACCCCGCAACTCCCGCGCCCGTCTCCGGCCCCCGCAGCTGGAGGCCGCCACCTCGTCAGCCGAGTACTACCAGGGCCTCATGCAACGTGCACAGGTGGGCCTGGGGAGGAACCGGAACAGGCTGGCGCTAGCCTGTGGGGGCTGTGTGCCAGCAACACCGTGGCATGCTCCCCACTCCCACACCTGCGGCTGCTGGCGCCCGCGCTCACCGGGCCCTGGGCTCCGACCCGCAGGCGGCGGCGGAGGACTACGGGCGGCGCGTGGAGGCGCTGGAGGCGAGGCTAGCGCACCACAGCGCCGAGGGCGAGGCGGGCCGGCGAGCGGAGGAGGAGCTGGCGGCGGCCGAGGCGCGCGCAGAGGCGCTGCTGGTGAGGGGCGGGCGCCATGGGGACCCCGACCCCTGCTGCATGCTGTAGCCCCTGGCGTCCTTGTTGGCCCAAGCACCGCCTGCGGCTGCCCTCACCCCACCGACCGCGCAGGCCGAGCTGGCGTCTGTCCGCGAGGAGCTGCGGTCCTTCCGGTCCTCCTCGGAGGCGCTCATGGAGGCCAAGGACGCAGAGGTGCTGCAGCTGGTGCGCCGCAACGCGCTGCTGCAGGTGCGTAGCGTGGGGGCTGGGGCTGGCCGGGAACACGGGTGGCGAGGGCGCCGGCGGCAAAGGTTAGGCGCGGGACCTGGATGGCGTGCCGCTGCGCTGCGCCCCGCCAGCCGGAGGCAGGATGCCGGCGTGCCCGGGCAGCACGTCCCAAGGCATGCGAGGCCCGCTGTTGCGAAGCGGTTCGCGAGGACGGGACGGAGATTCGCTGCGGCTGCGGCATGCCTACAGCGAACCGCGCATGCCCTGCTTTGCCGGGCTGGCCGTGGGCCAAGCCGGCAAGGCGCGCTCGGTGCCTCATCCCGCGTTGCGCTGCGCGCCCCGTCTGTGCTGCAGGAGGAGGCGGTCGCCGCGCGGCAGGCGCTGGCTTCCGCCGAGGCCTCGGCCGCCGACGCGCAGGCCAGCGCCGCGGCGGCGCAGGCTCAGGCGGACGCGGCGGCGCAGCAGATGGAGGCGCGCGCTCGCCGGGCGGCTCTGCTGGACGACAACGACCGGCTGCACGTGAGGGCTGCGCGGGGAAAGGCGCCATCGGGTGCCAGCCGCTGTATGCCACCCCGCTGGGGTTGGGTGCTCCTGGGGAAGCGCCAGCCGCCAGGGGACATTCCTAGACAGGAGCGTGTGCAACGGTGGGGCCGCGGGAGCTCCGGTGCTCAGCAGCCCCATGCGTCACGCACTTGATCCTGCGCCCCGCCTGCAGGACGCCGCTATGGAGGCTTTCAACCCGACGCCCGCCACCGACGGCCCCACGGCGCCGCCCCGCCGCCGCGCCAGCAGCAGCGGCGACGGCCCCGCCATGTCCGCGGCCGCCGCAGCAGCCGTCTCCCAAAACATCCTCGGCTCCCTCATCCGGTCGGAGGCCCTGTCTCTCGCCGCCAGGGACAGCGCAGCAGCACCGTCGACCTCCGGCGACGGGGGCGCCGCCGGCGATGAGGCCTCCGGCGCTGGACTACACCGGACCCCCGGCTCCACCGCGGCGCTGCTGCCGCCCACACCGCCGGGCGAGGGCGCCGTCGCCGCGTCGCCGCTCGCGAGCATCGGCGGCGCCGCTGCCACCGCCGCGGAGATCACCGCCGCCTACTACGGCGCCGGGGCGGACGCGGGCGCGCTGGCTGCGGCTCAGCGCGAGGTGGTATCGCTGCGCGGCCATGTGGCCGGCCTGGAGGCCGAGGTGGCGGAGCTGGAGAAGGAGGTGGCGCTGCGGGAGGAGATGGAGCGGGCGCTCAAGGAGTCGGTGCGGGACATGGAGAGGTCCATCAAGCGCCAGGCCAAGGGTGAGCGGGTCTTGGAGCGAGGGTTGGGGGGTTGCTGCCGTGTCAGCGAGCAGCGCAGGGTGGGCCACTGACCAGCTGCTGCCTGCGAACCCGTACGCCCCTCAGGCTCCAACGTCATCGACGCCGAGTACCTGAAGAACACGGTCATCAAGATGTACCGCAGCGGGGAGGCGGGCGTGCTGCTGCCCGTGTTCGCCACCATTCTGTCGTTCAGCCCCGAGGAGACGCAGATGTGCAAGGACGGGCTGGCGGCTATAAGCAGGGTGAGGCGCTGAGGGCGGGTGGGTGGCGGGCGTGGTAATGCGAGTCATGCGGTAATGCGAGTCATGCGGTAATACGAGCCATGCGGTAATGCAGTGATGCGGTAATGCGAGTCATGCGGGCTCCCATGGCAGGGACCGCGGATCGCGGGAACAGGGCTTGCGCGGGCGCCTCACGGAGCGGGCAGCTGACGCGCGCGCCTATGTGTTGCCCTGCCCTCCCCCTGTGATTGCTGCAGGGCGAGGTGCCGCTGCCTGGCGCCGCCGCGGCCGTGGACACCACCCTCAGCGCGCTCAGCAGCCTCACCTCTTGGACCTCCTGGCTCGGGGGAGGAGGGACGCCGGCGGGGGCGGCAGGGGCCACGCCGGGCAAGCCGCCCGGGGGCCGGTGAGCAGAGGGGGACGTCGGGATGGTGCAGTGCAAGGCGGGTTGGGGTGGGGCCATGTGTTTGAGGCAGAGAGGGCGCGGGCCGGCGGCAGGCAGGTAGCAAGGGTGATTGCGAAGACTGACTCGTCGGTGCAGGAAGCCGTGTTGTGGGGAGGCAAAGCCCGAGCCAGGAGCCCGATGTGATGTTGGGAGGCGCGGGTGCCGTGACCTCGGGGAGGCTGGCGTGCGAGGCGGTGGCATGTTCAGATTGCGTTAGGGTGAGGCGGTGGCATATCCAGATTGCGTTAGGGTGACCGCGCTGCGGGGCGGCGGGGCGGGGCGTTGGGGCACGAGGGCCCGCGTCAACGGAGGGCTAGCTAGGGGGCCCATTGAGGGGCCGCTGTCCAGAGCCCACGGTGGGCAAGCGCTGGCTGGCAAGGGTGCGGTGCAAGCGCTGCGTGGTGGGGGCACGTGGGCAGGCCTTGACGGTTGGTGGCCCGAGGCACGCCACCTGCATGCCGTCTGGCCTACGTGTCACAAGCCCGCCGGATGGCTGCATGGCCGCCCCACGGCCCGAGTCACGCCCACGTGCAGCGCCGTTGGTCCGCGACGCGCTGGCGCTGCCGAGATGTCGCGCGACGACGTGGACACGAGCGGCGCGATGCAACAGCGCTCGTTAGGCGGCAGGACACTGAGGACGCCTGCCAGTCGCCACTCGCCAGGCCCCCTGAGCTTTGCCCGACACAGTGCCCCGGAACCTACTGCGAGGTCCTAGCATATATACTAGCATCCCTCGAGCGCCGTGGGTCCGAAGCCGTCGCAACTGGATGCTGCCGCTGCCGGGTTTGCTTTCCCTAGCTCTACCACCCCGCCGGTGCTGGACTGGGTGCCGCTCCCACCTCCCCGCGCCACTGCGATGTTCCGCTGCTTGTTACCGCCCTCGCGCCCTTTCAACTCGATGCGCAGGAGCAGGCTGCCGATGCATCCCTACCCGGGGGGGGTCACCCCTGATTCCAACGGTGTACGATCTAGCTCCGGCTGCGCATTTCCGAGTGCGACGCTGCCAAGGTCACCCATCAGCTGCATCCAAGGTCACCCCCAGGAGGTCTTCCTGGTCACCCCTGGTTGCTCCATCGTGGGAAGTGGCAGGTTATGGCGCGGCCGGCTTCTAGCTGCGCGCCAAGGGGCTGCAAACGCAGTGTTTGGGGGGGGGGGGGGATGTTCGGGGCTCCAGCAAGGATCGGCCGGAAGTGCGTTCAGGTTAGCTCAGGGCACAGCGCGGCAAGGGGCCACGGCCGACACAGCTGGAATGCTGGTTGCGGAGGCGGGCGCAGGGGGGCAGGGCTCTGTCCCCGTGGTGAGCTACCGGAGGGAACCGGAAGGTCGCGGAAGGCGCTTGGGGCAAGGCGTGAGCCTGCTGGCGTCGCGGCACACAAGGCGGCGACACACGGGTACCACAGTATTCCATTATTTGGCCGCGTCCTAATGGAAACTTGAGAGCCGTGGGAAGGCGGGTGGGGTGGGGGTTATGGGGAAGTCAAGGAAGGCTCACTGCGGGGACAAGGTGGCCCCATCGCAAATGGGAAAAGGCGTACCCCCCAAAATAACGATTAACGCGAACCAGTCCTGCCGGCCGCCCCCACCAATTTGGGCTGCATCAGTGAACGCAGGCGCCCTACCACCATCTCAAGCAGCGTTCTACGTGCCAGCACTCGGCTGGGACGCGACCCCAGGTCCCCAGGAAGCCTCCTGCGGGTCCCTGCACCCGGACATGGCTGGGGCACGCTTGAATGCCTAGTAATGGTCGGCCCCCCGCCCCCCGGCTTGGCGCTAGCACAAGCCTACGGCCACCATCGCATCAGCCGCCGCCCAGCCAGGCAGGCACGCCCAGGAGGCAGGGCCCGCCCTCGCCGCCAACTCAGCCCCCAACACCGCTACGCTTCCGCTTGGCACGGCCAGCTGAGGCTGGGCTCGGCCGCTTGCCGCGGCGGCGGCCGCCGTCCCCGCTGCCGCTCGGCCCCGGCCCGGAGCGCCGGAGGTGGCGGCGGCAGCGGCGGGGGGCCCGCCCTGGCCCCCGCCGTCAGAGCTCGGGCGAGGAACTGGAAACTGTTATCCCGCGCGGCGAGGGCTACGCCCAAAAATCACGGCGGGGACCGGGCGGCAAATGACCGCTTTGTCCCCGTGTGTCCCTTGGCCACTGCGCGGTTGGTTATCGTGAATTTCCGCTTCCACATGTTACAGGATTTGCCTGGCTTCTGTTCAGTTCAATTGCCACACATGTACGACATCTAGCAACATCCTGCCACCACCTCGCCCGCAGCGCGCGGCCAGCGGCCAGCCCGTGCGCCTCCGCCGCGCCTCACGGCTGCTTAGCGCCTAAAGGCCCTGCAGCACTGAGGCCCCCCACACGGGCGCGGCCTTGGCGACGCGGATGTCGTGCTGCTGCGGCGTGTGGGAGGGGCCCTGGGTGGGGAGGGCGGGGGCCAGGAAGGAGGGAAGGGCAGGAAGGGAAGGGAGGAGGGGAGCAGCGGCGGCTGGCACGACGTTCGTGACAACATATGGGCGACGCTGGGAGGGTTGATGTCACATCGGTGCAGCATCATGAAGTGGAGGAATGCAGCATGGGAGTCTAGTGTTCGCTGTATGTTGGCATGGCGGCGGTTAAGACAGCACGGCACCTGGACGTAGGGAGGGATTCAGGCACGGCAGGTCGGGGTATCTGACAGGGAGAGCATGCGCAGCGGTGTACCACGACAGCATACGCCTAACGCTTATTGCCACGTAATTAAAACTTTGCAGGCCCGCACGCCCGCGACTTTTTAGCGATTGGTCGGATTCGGCTTTCAGGGTGTACGTGCTAAACGGCCACTAGGAGGGCACCCGCATATACTTATTAACGTGGCAGCCATGCACTAGCACAAGCGCCCAGGAACAGGAGCACCCGCCAGGCAGCCGTTCTTGCGAGCCTCACTTTGAGTCTGACAGAGCTCTCTCAATTGCTGCACATGCATATAGTTTCGTCTACCTCAGAGCGCGCACAACCGCGGTCACAGTCCAAGAACACAAAAGCGGCAACTCCTGAGCCGCAGCTGCACGCCGTGGCAAATTGGCTCACAATCTAGCTTCATCTAGTTGCTGCTTATGAATTTGGCTGAGCTCTACGACATGGAGAGTATAGACGTGGATGGCGCGGAGCGGAGTCCCGAGCACAGCGACGCCCCACGCCGACGATTATCGGCAGCTTCTGCTCGCTGTCGCAAGGCTAGGCGTGGAGGATGGTCGTCCGAAGAGATAAGGGACTTGTGCAGTCTGCATGCACTTCACGGGAACCGCTGGCAAGTATGCGAAGGCTTATGTAGGGGTCTGCAAATTCATAGGGGCAACGCAACCAGTCTAGCCCAAGGTGGCGGTCCAGCTAGCAACCAGAGGGACGGCGGTTGGGATGCGTGACCTTGACCGGTGACGGCCGTGGCCGCGAAGTCCCGCAACGACGCGGGCCAGGGGTTCTGGCCCCACACTGCACGGGGACGCTGTCCAGGGCTCGTCCATGTGTGGCTTTCCGAGAGCCACGGGCCATCCCAACGAAAACGTTTCTGTCGCCCTGCCGCTTCAGTTGCGCCCTTCAGACTTGCTGTGTGGATGCCTCGGGTCGGTCCGTCCTCCACCTCGCACCCCACATCTCTTGCAGATATCACACGCCCCGCCGTGTGACCCCCTGTGATCAACCGTCCGTTGGCCGAACATGCTGATGGCCACCGTTTCGCTGTTTTGGCCGCAGGAGCCTCATATCCAAGCACTTCAAGTGGCGCACGGATAATGACGTCAAGGTTGGTGGCGGGAAACGCGGCCAGAATCGCTGAGAAACGCAGATGGAACCTCCGGCCGTTTACCCTGATGTCCTGTGTGTGCGAGCAGGGGCACAGCCGGAATGCCTTGACAACCGCGCTCCGCTAATCCCGTCACCGCCCCATGCTCTCCTACCTACGTCGCTCTTCACAGAACTACTTCCATAGCGCCCTGCGCTCCGCGCTGCGCTCCAGCAGCCTCACCCTGGACCCCGTTGGCGCGCCGCAGCCCGCGGCTCCCGCCACCAACGCGCTTCTGCGAGCATACGCCCAGGCCGTGGGGGCCAACTGCGACGACCCACAGGTTGGTCAACCTGTCGCATCACGGCATACACCACGCGTGCGGTACTATGCGTTGCGACGACCCGCTCTACGGGCCGCCATCGCGCACGTCTTTAATGAAGGGCTAGGCTGCCGCCCACCCCGCGTCTCATACCACATGAACCTGGGGTTGCAGACCCCAAGAGTTGGCAACGGGCAAGGCAAAGGCCAGCCAACCCGACCGGGCATCAACCGTACGCCTGCGCGCGCTGACCGGTGCCCAATGCCCCGCCCACGCCGCCCTGCGGCCCCGCAGGCGCGCCAGGCGGCTCTGGCCGAGGCGCTGCGGCATGAGGCCGAGGGCTTCGATGCGTCCCACGGCCTGCAGCCACACCTCGACTCGGAACCCCTTGACGAGGAGCCGACCCTGGCCCTTGGCCCTGGGACCAGCCGGCTGCAAGCTTACGCGGCGGGGCCGCTGGCCTCGTCGGCGGCGCCCGGCGGCGGCATGCCCCTGCTGGGACCCAACGACCTGCTCGAGCAGCTGCATGCAGCCGCGGCCCGGCACATGCCGCCCGCGTCGCTATCGTGCCCGCTGGACGTTGCCTGGGCAGCCTCGGCGCCCGGCGCCGCAGCCGCGCCCAGTAAGCGAACGCCGCGGCGGGAGCCTTCCAGCGCCCCTGCTCACACGTTGCTGCATGCTGAGGATCCTGCGCTGATGTGTTGACCCCGTTGCCCTGCCCGCAGACTTAACTAGCGACGGCGGCGAGGCCTCATGGCTTGCGGCCGCTGCAGGCCCAGGGCTGCGCGCGGGCGCCGAGGTGTCCAGCCGCCAGCTGGCGCAGCCGGTTGGCGCCGGCGCTCAACCGTCCGCATCCGTCGGCCCCACGCTGGGCTGGCTGACCAGCCGGTGGCGGGGCGAGGGCGCATCGGGCTCCGGGTCCGGCCACGCCGGCTTGCACAGCACGGTCTTCGCTGGCTTCGGCGCCGGGTCCAAAGCCGACGCCTCGCCTTTTGCCGACGGCTCCCAGCCGCTGGGCGCCGAAGGCTCTTTCGGCATGGTCGCGGCCGGGTTGGCGAGCGGGCGCGCCCTGGCGCCGGCAGCCGCCGGCATGGCGCTACCGGACAGCTCAGCGGCTAGGCCCGGAGCAGGGGTGACTCTGGCTTCGGCCGGGTCGGCGCCACCGGCGGCGCTGCCTGCCGCCGGCATGACTTCCACATCCTGGTCTGGGGTGCCCATCAAGGCTGAGGCCGACGGCGGCGGAGCCGCCGCCGAGGCTTGGCTGCACGGCGCGCAGCACCCCAATTCTCAGTCGCCGATGGGATGGGTCGGTGCTAGCCCGGCGTCCTCCGCCACGGCCGCGCTGCCGGGTGTCGCCGACATTCGCGGAGGCACCAGCGTACTGGGCGGCGGGCCAGGGCAGGCGGCGCTCAACTGGCTTCTGGCCGGCGCGCAGCGCGGCCCGCCGCCGCCGGCGTCGCCGAGCCCCGTGCCGTCGCCGTCGGGCCCGCAGCTGACGCGTCAGCCGACGGCTCAATCGCAGCAGCAACACCTGGCGCCGCAACCCCAGCGCGTGCCGTCGCTACACGAGCAGCACCTCATGCTGATCCAGCAGCGCCTGGCGGATCCAGCCGGATCCAGCGTAACCGCCGGATCCGCATCCGAGGCGGCCGGCTGGCCCTCCAGCACCCGGCCCAGCCTCGATGTCCTGCGCGCCGGCTCGTGCTGTGGTCAAACGGGCACCGACTGCGGCTCAGGAGCTGCATGGCAGCTGCTGTCGAGTACGAGCGAGCTCGGCACGACGCTGCTGGCTGAGGACGTTGCCGTACTGGGGCTGGCCAACAGCTCAGTCTCGGGCGCGCCGCGCGCGGGCAACGAGCCGCGAGACCCCCTCGACGCGCTGCTCGAGGAGATTGGCTGCGGCGACGGCGACGCCGGTGGCGGCGGCGGCGTGGGGCTTGACACGATCCTCGGCTGGGGCGAAGCGGACGAGGGGCCGTCCGTGCCGCCTGGCCCTCACGCCGGTACCTGGGCTCCGCCTTCATCGATGCACCAGGCCGTGGTGCCGCTGCCGGAGCTGGGAACGGAGGGCAGCGCCGCCAGCGCCGCGCCGCCGGCGCCCGGCGGCGCAGGGCCAGACATGATGCAGGGGCCCGGCGGGCTCCGGACCACCTGGAGTCCGCAATTGGGCCTGTTGAGGCCGGCGCAGGGTGGGTGCTGTGGCCTGGATGGGGGGCACCAGGGGTGAAGCGTGCTATGGCGCCGGGTGGGCAGGCATCGACACGCGCGGGGCTGTGCGCCGGGGGGGCTACGATTGCCGTCGCCCCTGCCACGACGGGTGCGATGCTGGTTGTGGAGCAAGCCGCCCCCTTGCCGCTGCACCCACGCACCTCGCCCTGACCCCTGCACCGCGCTGCCGGTGCCGCCCTGCGCGCAGGCGCCGGCGCCAGCCTATCGTCCGCGTCCCGGGCCGGCGTTGGCCGCGGTACGAGCTCCTTGGGCCGCGGTGCCGCGGGCCTGATGCTGTCGTCGGCGCCGCCGGGCTTCAGCTTTGAGTTCGTGGCAGAGCCCATGTGGGACGGCGACGCCGCCAATGCCGGTGTGGCGCCCTCTAACCTGGCGCTCGCCAGCGGCTGCGGCAGCGGCGGCAAGGGACTGTTCCTGCCGGGCGCAGACGTGCCCTCGGGCGTCGCAACGCTCGGGCTGCAGAGCCATCCGCTCCTAGACGCCTGGCAGGCGGTGGCCGCGCAACCGGGCCCCACCCCGGCTCAGGCGCACGCGCAGGCGCTGCTGCAGGCGTCCTTCGGCCCGGGGGACGCGCAGCCGTTGCAGCCCCTGCCCCTCGGCGCGGCGAGCGCCCTGACGCTGCAGCAGCAACCGCTGCCCGGGGCGCAACAGCGCGACCAGAACTTCCAAGCCCCTACCGAGCAACAGCTGCTCATGCACCAGCTGCCGATGTTTGATGGCCAGCCCGCCCCGGCGGCCACCAGCGCCGGCTACGATGCACCCTTGCTCAGCCAGCAACACGGCACCTGGCAGCACGAGCAGCAGCCGCCGCAGCTGCCGCCGCAGCGACAGCAGCAGGCGGCCGTTGTCCTGGGCCAGAAGCGGCCTGTGTCGGCGGCTCGTGCCTGGCTAGACCTGATGGACATGTCTTGAGGCGTGCAAGCGGAGGTGTACCCGGAGGCGGAGGTCCCGCTTCTGCGACGGACGGCGGCCACGTGGCGCCGCACCCGCGCAGCGAGGCCGACCAGCGCCCCTTCGTCGCGGAAGCACAGCGCATCCCCCACGGCTGCATCTTCTGCACATACTGTTAAGGCGCGGACGGACAGGTGTGTGAGGCTCGGACGCGGAGGTGGGCCAGCAGGCGGAGGCGCCGCGCTTCGTACGGACGGCGGCCACATGGCCGCGTGCGGATGCAGCGTCGCCGTCGCAGCGCGACCAAGCTCCCAAGCGACGCACGGCACAGCGGAGAGGGCGAGGGGCATGTGGGTCGGTGCAGGCCGTGCCCTCCAGCCGAATAAGGCAAGCGGCCGCGCAGCCGGCGGCGGGTGCGACGGGGCGCAGGCACGGGGTGTTGGGCTGGGGTTGGTGGCGGCAGGTCCATCGCGGTGCCGTAGCGCGCAATGTGGCGAAGACACATGCAGCGAAAGTGCAGCAGGGGCAGTAGCAGCAACGCATGTGCAGCAATACGGAGCACGCGCTCTGGGAGCCTGCAGCACGCGGCCGAGTTGCGCGTGTCGGCGCCGCCTGCGTTGCTGGGCGCGTGGGGTGAACGGGAGAGGCAGCCTTGAGAGGCGCCAGGGCTTTCCTGGGGACGTCCGTGGGGTGCATATCGAGGCCCGGCTGTGGCGCGACTGCTGCATTTGCGAACGAGGTCACAAAAGAGATCTAGATCAGTCGGCCCCAGTGGCGGTGCGCGGCATACGGCGCAAAGTGAGAGGCATTGCTGAGGAAGGCGGCGCCCACAGGCCCGGCCCCAGCAGGCGGCGTGGCTGTGGGTCTGCCGAGAGCGGCTGGGGCTATACCCATGTACGGACTAGACCGGGCGGCCCATCGAGCGCCCGTCGTCTGGGCGACTGGGCCCACACGCGTGGGCAAGGCCTCGAGCCGATGCGCAGAGGCGGGGGTTGTGAGCGGGGCTTCGTGCGCTGGGCCTTGCTCCGCGCGTGCCCGCAGCGGCTGCGCTGGCTGGAGATTTGTGTTTTTGTGTTTGTGTGTGTGTGTGCGTGTGTGTGTTAGTGTTAGGCAACCCATACTGCATATGTGCGGGGGCTGGAGGGCCGGGCGGGGCAGGTTAGGGGCGGATGGGCGATAATGAATGCATACGTGAAATAGAACGGCTGGTGGAGGCCTACATACACCTCGCAGGCTCCTGAAGAGCGGTGTTACATGCCTTACGCGTGCCGATCGTGTCGGGGGGGTGGCATCTAGGAGGTTGGCGAAGAAGGGGCGCTGTTACATGGCGATGGGACGCACGGTGTGCCAGGGTGGTTTGCGGGCAGAACATCGTCATGTGGCGGCAAGTGGGCCGAGGCGGGAGCTGCCCTCCGGGACCGTCAGCCGGGCGTCCGCGTGCCTGGCCTCCGCTGCGGCGGTCACACGCGTCAGATTCTGTTTGTGAGTGGTGTGCCGTACTGTTGAAGCCGCGCTATGCAAAGGCTGTGCGCGCCGCGACCTGTGCCACCGCTTCGGTGCGGTGCGCCGCCGCGGTTTGTGCCGCGGCTGCGCGTCTTCGGCGGCGGCTGGAGATGCCGACGGCTGTCTTTGCGCGTTCTTCCCGGTATTGCGAGAAAAAGCAAACGACCGGCACTTTTGCCGCAGCGGCTGTGTGCGAGAGCATGTGCATGACGCGGACGGGCGCACGCAGCCGGGGGTGTGGTGGGCGGGAGCACTGTGCATCTGCTTTCGCTCTGCTTCAAGACAGGTACTGTGAATGGATGCCGCACGCAAGCAAAGCAAGCTGCGGTTTCGGCAATGCCTCTTTTGTTGGCTGGGTTGGGCTGGCTGAGTGTGCAGGATGGGCTGTGGGGCCGGACGGCCGCAGCTGGGGCGTCAAGCACCGGGGCGGCGGCTCGGCCAAGCGCCTGCCGCCGGCTGTGGCTGACCATCTCCCTGGCTAGCTGGGATGCGCCGCGCCGTGTGCGCGAGGGGGCCACCAGCGCCGCAAGTGCGGGGGCGCGGGCGTGAGCGACAGGGGTGCGGGCGCGCTTGCAGGCGCACGCGTGGGTGTGGGATCGCGGTACACTTGCTGCTGGCTGCGGAGCGGCGGTCGGCCGGGCGTGGTGTCGCGAGCAATAAGCACCCCGGCCGCCGCGACCCTCGAATAAGCGTGTTGTTGCGCACGCGAACGCTTGCTGGCGGGTTGGCGCCGAGCTGGCTGCATGTTGGTGCGCTACGCCGGAGGGCTGCGTCTGCATGCATGGCTGCGCCGTTTCATACGTACTGAGGAATACGGTGGGCACGATGCCGGGCGTGGCAGTCGGGGTTGGGGCGGGTGAGGCAAAGTCTGTGCGGCGGGGGACGGGCGGGGAAGGCCGTTCCGCTGGGACGCGTTCCGCCGGCATCAGCCCCCACCTGCCGTCTGGCGCAGGGAGCGCTCTGCCGGCCGGCGCGCTACGTGCGGCCGTTGGGCTAAGACACCATGGAATCATGGGAATAAACGCTGCACGGAGCGGGGCACGGCTGGAGGGAGCGCTGCGACAGGGCCCCACTACGCGTTACATGTGGGTGCGGTCATCGCAAGCGGCCTGTTGCGGCGGCGGCGAGTGCGGAGGTCGGCTGGCGGTATACCAGTAGCGAGGCGCTCGCTCCATAGGAGCGGCAGCCTGGGGCAATGCCATGCCATGAGCTGTTGTGGAGCGCTGCAGGACGGTCTTGTTGCTGTTGAGGCCGCTGCTAGCAGGGCCGGGGTGGCGGTTGTGGGCCTACAGCGTAGGGTGCGGTGCGGCCAGGGCTGTGCCCGCGCTGTGAGGTGGTGCGGCACTGTTAACCACGCACGACCGCTGTGGTGTAATCGCCACGTGTCTCCACCTCTTGCCGAGCTCATGCTGTGTTGGAACCACCAACAGGGCGGGTGGTGCCTCGCAACCGGGAAGTGCGGCGACCCGTGCTGAACGCAGCAAAGCGGCGGTGTTGGGACGTGGCAGGGGTGCGGGAGCAGAGCCTTTGGACGCAGTCCGCGATCCGCTGGGCGCCGGTGGCTGCCGCCGCCGTGTGCTGCGCACTGCGTCTGCGCAACAGGCTGAGCGCCAACACCTGCCTGCCTGGCGAGGCAGAGCATGCTCTGGCAACCAGTTCGGTGCAAGCAGTTGAACCCTCCAAACGCTGAAGCCCCACGAATTGTTAGCAGGGAAGCCCTTGGATTGCTCCTCGCTCATCTGCTGCCCCTGCATCATTTTGTATGTCCAAGAAGCTGATGCGAATGCACAAGTTGTGCCATCAAGCGGCGGTGCTGGCGAAGCTGCTGGGGGAACCGGCGGGGATTCCCTGGGGCGGGCTCGCGTCGTGTGCCACGGTATGCCACACAAGCTCCGAAGTGCACAGCACCCTCAGTACCAGTACTACGTATTTGCATTAACATTGGCGAGGTGAAGCTGACAACCGCTTTGTTTTCTGGGTCTGGCCCAGTTCTCGCCTGAGCATGGCATCATCCGACAACAGCGTCGCAGCGCTAAGGGCTGAGCTAGAAGCGCAGCTGGGGCCTGAATGCAACAAGAACTTGAACGCGACGGTGCCAAGCTCCTGGAACGGACTCGTGCAAGGAGGCTCGCCAGCGCTCGCCACGGTACCGCAGCCGGCGTGCTGTTTCCGCCCACGATCAGCCCACGAGGCCCTCATAGCGTGCAAAATTGCCGCGCGGCTCGGTCTTCACATCAGCGCGCGAGGTGCGACCACAACGACTGCCTTCGCATGCGTGCCCATCGCAAAAAAGCCTGCCCATTCGCTATCCCTCTTCATCCCAGGTAGCGGCCACCACTACGGCGGATGCAGCTTGCGATCGGGAGCCCTGGTGCTTGACCTCGGCGAGCTGTCGGGCGTGCACGTGGGTCCCTGGAATTCGCACGGCCAAACCCGGGAGACTTTCCCCTCCCAATGCCCTCATCCTTCCACCTTCCTGTTTCCCCTTCCGCCAGGTTGATGCGTCCAAACACACCGCTCACGTGGGCCCCGCCGTCACCGGCCGTCAACTGCGCGACGCCGTCGCCGTCCACGGCCTCCACTTCCCGCTGCCGCATCTCTCCGAAGTGGGCATCGCCGGATACATCCTTGGTGCGCAGCATCGACGGGATAGCTCCAGAGGACAACGACGCTTAGAAGAAGGAGGGGAAAGAGAAAGCAGCGGATCACGGGGCATCGAGCACCTGCCTGCCCTGCCTGCAGCTGCCGGTGTTGTGTCGCTTAGGGGCGGCGCTTCTGCTACCCAGCACTGTCCGCAGCCCCTCGCACCCTCGCCGCGCTTTGCCAGCATGCCAGATGCAAAAGGCAACTTTGTGACTCGCGCTTGGTGGCGCTGCAGCGCTTGCCCGTTAGCGCCAACCGCCAACGCCGTGTTTTGTTAGAGGCAGTTTGTGGGGCTGCGTCACTGACACCTACGCTGCTGCACATGCTCCTCGGCAGGCGGCGGGAACGGCTGGGGGACCC
>BDDC01000011.1:26929-55626 GCA_001662425.1 Chlamydomonas sphaeroides
ACTGGGGTGCCGCCGCCGACAACGTCACAGCGCTCGAGGTGCGCCGCCCGCCAGCCCACGTATCTCTGATCGACCACATCGACAGTTTGATGGTCACGTTCGATAGGCTCTATAATCTCTACCGACGAAGATCAAGGGCTGCCACCCAGTCGTGTCCCAGCTGCCGCCCTGCCCCGGCTCTGCCCGGCCCTACCCGCGGCGCTGGCCGAGCCCGAGCTTAATAGACGAACGGATCGTGGGCACCATCCATTGCAGCAACGGAACGGTAAATAACCTTAACGCGCACCGGGGTGACCCGGCCCGCAGGTCGTGCTGTTGGGCGGATGTGGGTCGGAGGCGGGCGGTGGCGGCGGCGGCGAGCCGGCGCTGGTGCGTGTGGACGCTGCCTCGGACCCGGAGTTGTTCTGGGGCCTGCGCGGCGGAGGTAAGCGGCCTCGTTAAGGTACCCCATGCAGCCCATGCAGCGCATGCAGCACAGGGCGGGTCGGGTGCCCCTGCGCGTCCGCAGTTCTGAGCGCGAGCTTGAGAGAGAGATATTACAAACGCTTGGGCACATGAGTGGTTGTGGCGGTGGCCGCAGCAAGCGTTGCGGGAGGTGGGGGCACCAGCTGAGCAGCTGTGAGCTGTGAGCTGTGAGCCAGCTGTGGGCTGAGAGCCGCGAGGGCATCTGGCCCTTGCCTGACTTCCACGCTGGTTATACAGTGAAAGCCACGCAGCCCTGCGTCCGCATGCTTCGCACTGTGGCCTCCCCGGGCCCCGCCGTGTGCGACAGGGTCCTTCCGCCACGCGCAGCGGCTACCTCCGACACGACACTCACACGGCAGCCGCACCCGCACACGCCACGCGCGCGGCCTGATGCGAGCACCCGCGTCCGTCCCGCCGCCCTGCGCTGTGCGGCCGCCCTGTGGCCTCCCCTCTCCCTCTCGCGCCAGGCTCGTTCCTGGGCGTAGTCACGAGCTTTGAGCTGGCGCTCCACCCCGGGCTTCCGCCGTCGCTGCCCACCATCACTGCCGTGCTGCCGCTGCGCTGCCTGACGCAGGTGTGGCGTGGGGCGGGGCGACCAGGGCACAGGGTCGCGTGCATGCATCTGGCAGGGCGGGGCCATGTGTCAGACCCTCGCATGATGCAGCGGCCCCATCGCCTGCCTGCCGCGGCGCCGCATGCGTCATAAGCCCACACCCAGCCTCTGCCGCCGGCGCTTGACGCAGGCGGCCTCGCTGCTCCGGGACCTGCTGCTCAGCAGCCCCACCATCTGCGAGCCGTCGCTGGCGGTCGTGGGCGGCGGCGGGGGCCCCGAGGCCGGCGGGGGCCAGGCCGCCGGCGGCACCTCCCCCGGCGTCGTGGTGCTGTCGTGCCACGCCTTTGCGGCCGCCGACGCCGACGGCGTGGAGGCGACGTTCGCAAAGGTACCGTGACGCAAGAGCGCCAGCCGCTCCGAGCCTCGGCGTATGCTGGCACATGGCTGAGTAGCCGCCGTCGCGATAAGGGGCCGCCGGGGGCCTGAGGGCGGGGGGCACAGCCATAGTTCTCAGGGCAGTAACGAGGTTGCGCGTCTCAACGGTGCGCAGACCGGTGTCGCGCCTCAGCCGTCCGATTCGCTGCCGGCCCTCGCCACCCCCTGCTCTCCGTGCTCTCCCCTGCTCCCCAGATCCGGGCGCTGCTGCCCGGCGAGCGGCTGTCGCTGGACGAGGCCGTGCTGCCGTACTGCGAGGCGCTGGCTGTGCTGGACCCCTTCTGGCACTGGCCGGGGCTGTGTATGTGAGCGGCAGGGGCGCCGGTGGAGCAGGGGCGCCAGGGGTCCTAGGGAAGGGTGCCAGGGCAGGGCTGCGGTGGATCAGGGGCGGGCAGCTGGGCAGCATCGTGGTATGGCGGCGTCAGCACCGCAGGGCGCAGCGCAGGGGCGTCGACGGCGCTGCCGTAACGAAGGGCGCAGCGCTCCAGCGCAGCGGCGAGGCCAGCCGCGTGACCGCCAGCTGCCATCCACCCAGTTGGGTCTTACAGTTGCGCCCAGTGCGAGATGTCGCGCGCCCTGGCGACCTACCTTGCAGGTACGGGCACGGCTGCTTCTTGCCAGTGGCCGCCCTGCCTGGGCCTGCGGGCAGCGGCGGCGACGACTGGGGCGGCGTCGCGGCCGCGCTCGCCGCCTCCGGCGCCGCCATGACGTCGCCCCGGTCCATCTTGCTGCTGGCGCCGGGAGCACCGGCAGCGCCGCCGGCCGCCGCCTCGGCGCCGGGGTCGCTGTGCTACCGTGACATGGTGTACTGCGGGCTGTACGGCATGTGGACACGCACGGAGGTACGGCGGGGGCACCGTGCGGAACGGCGACAGAGCTCAGCGTCGGGTGGTGCCCCGTTGTATGATGCCGGAACTCCGCCCATGCGTCCTTCGGCCAGCGCGCCTCGCCCCATCCAGAGTTCCGTGGATCCTGCCCAGGGGAAATCTCAAGGCATGCGCGACTGCTTGTCAGCAGGAGCCGGGGGAGTGGCTCGGTCTTTGCTGAGGGCGTGCCTTGCGCCGCATGGCAGCATACCCGTGCCCAGGGCCAAACGTGCTGCCCGAGACCGATCCATTCTTCACTCCGCCGCCCTCGCTCCTTCCATGCTCTCCCACGCCACCGCCCCGCCTCTGCCCTCTGCTCCCCGTCGTTCCCCCAGGCGGGCCCCGAGGCGGACGGCGACACGCGCCACGCGGCCTGGGTGGCGGCCGTCGCGTCCGCCCTGGCTCCCCGCGTGGCCGGGCTGTACCTCAACGAGGTCATGCACGACAGCCCCGACCAGGTACGGCACGCGTACGGACGTACGACAGAAGGGGCGGCGTGCACAGACCGCGGCCTGCCCCAACCCCCTGCCCCGTGACTTCACATGCGCCGCCACCAGGTGCGGTACAGCTTCGAGGAGCCCAGCTACCGGCGGCTGCAGGACCTTAAAGCGAGGGTGGACCCCGCCGGCCTGCTGCGGCCGCTGTGAGGGCGGAGGGCCTGCGGCCGGGGGTCGTGACGGCGACGGCAGCGTCCGCGCCGGGCGTCGGCAGGGTGGCGGCAGGGTAAGAGGGCACCTGGCGGTGCGCAGCGTGCGGTGGGGGTGGGGCCATAGTACCATGCTGTGGCGCTGTGACGATGTGACGCTGTGACGCTGTGACGCTGTGGCGCTGGGGCGCTGTGACGCTGTGGTCGGGTGGCGTGCACGCAGCGCAGGGCTGTGACGCTGTGGGGTGGGGTGGTGGGGTGGTGGCTGGGGCCACGGCGAGTCGTCTGTTGTGCGTGGCAGCACGCTGCGACACTCGGACGCTGTCTGGCTCGCGGTGGACGCGCAGTGGGGTTCCGAAATTGCCGACGGCGCGGCGTTGCCGGCGGGGAAGGGGAGGGCAGAGGTTCGGCGCGGAGTCCGGAGCACGCGGGTGTTGGGTGTTGGGTGTTGGGTGTTGGGTGCGCGCAACGTTGTCGAGTGGCGGCTGCTCGATTGGGCGTGGCTGCCAATGGCAGGCCGCGCTGGTCATTGGCCGCGCTCGGGACCGGCAGGGCGACGCGGTGTTGCAACAAATGCACGTATCGGCTGCCGAGGCCTGCGCCAGAGAGCGCCCAGTGCAGGGGCGGCCGCCGACACATCAGACCCCAGCCGACGCGCTCATCACGCCGTGCAGCACGCAGCTTATGCCCCCCACACACACGCGCGCACCTGCTCCGGCCCCTCACCCCCGCTCCCAGTGCAGCTGCGCCCAGCCCCACGTGCGCCCAGCCCATGCGGTCCCAATTCGTTGTCCCCATTCAATCTTAGTCCACAAAAAGCCCATGCGGTCGCTACCTGCACACCAGGCTTCCGAGCTGACGCCGTGCGGACTGAACCAGAGGGGGCGCGTAGGCCCTGGGGCGCTCCGGCCGACACACAGCCCCAAGCCCGCACGCCTTTCATGACTTACAAGAAAAAAACGCTGGTTCGTAAGTGAATAGCCCGCACGCCGCGGCGCTTCACAGCAGGCGGGCCCTGCTCGGCATTGCATGACGCTGCTGTGGTGGCACCAAGAGCATGGCGCAGCGGCCCATGCGGCCGGCTGTGCTGCGCTCGACTGCCCGTTTATGAAACCGCTCGTGCATTCCCATATTGCGCTGTCACCGCTGCGCCGCCTACATCACCGTCGTCATCATCCCCATCATCATCGCTCCGTCGGCGCTTCATGGGAGGCGGCCTGGCACCCGGCGCGACGCCCAAGGACATGAGGTCCAGGCTGACCGGGGCCCGGAAGTGGCCGGACGCCGGCGGCGCCGCCGCGCGCACGGCAGCGGCGGCGGCACCACGGCTGCTGCTGCTGCCGACGGCAGCGGCGCCGGCATGTGTGAGCAGCGCTGCCGCCGTGGCGGCGACGACGCCAGCTGCGCTGCCGGTGGCGGCGCTGGGTGAGGCGCCGGCCGTGGCCCATGCTCCGTCTGGGCCCTCGTCCACCTCGCCCTCCTCGCCCTCCTCGCCCTCGTCTTCCTCCTCGCTCGTCCCTGCGGCCTCGCCTTCCTCTCCGCGCGCGTCGTGGCCCCGCGCCTCGTCCTGCTTCCATCCCCACCCGCCACCGCCAACCGCTTCCTGATCCTGGGCAGCCCTGCGCCGCCTGCCGTGCGCGGCCGCCAGGTCCGCCGGCGCCTGGCGCCGCAGCGGCGCAGCCTGGATTGCCATGAGGTCTAGCGACTGAAGGGCGGAGCGCCCCCACTGCTGGGCGCTTGAGAAGTGCTGCAAACCGCCCGCTCCGACCGCGCGAGGGGCAGCCGAGTGATTGCCACGTGTCGCTGGGAGCAAGCCGGTGCCTGCAGCCGGCATGGCGGCAGCGGCCGCTAAGTTGTCTGGCTGCGCATTAGCATCGTCGCCCTGAAGAGCTGCGTGCAGCGCGCGCGGTGGCTTCTTTTTGCCGCCAAAGCGCCTCGCCCTTGACCCACCCAACCAAGCTAGCATGCTGGAACAGCGCTGGTGCGGGTGTCCTCCTGTGTCCTGGACGTGGCTATGCGTTCTGGGCACAGACGTTTGCTTGGGGGCTGGCCCAGGGGTCACTGAATCGCCATTCCGCTCGCTGGCCGCAACAAATAGTATGAAAGCTATTTGTTCAGGCCTTGCGGTGGCCGGCCCGTCGCATTGAAAACTAGCGGCGACCTGGCCCAATCGCGCGACCATTCCCGCGACCTTGGCCCCGCACTCGCACCCAACCTGCCCTCTTCCGCCGCGTGGCACTTAGGCACAAAGTCAGCAAAGATGGCCGCCGCCCGGCCCCTCGTCTCCGTTATCAGCATTGAGAGTGGCGAGGCTGCGGAGCAGACGGCCCTCCCGGCCGTCTTCACCGCGCCTATCCGCCCTGATATCGTGCGGACCATCCACACCAACATGGCGAAGAACAAGCGCCAGGCGTACGCTGTGTTCAACAAGGCCGGCCACCAGACCGCTGCCGAGTCCTGGGGCACTGGTCGCGCCGTGTCGCGTATCCCCCGTGTGCCCGGTGGTGGTACCCACCGCGCCGGCCAGGGTGCCTTCGGCAACATGTGCCGTGGCGGTCGCATGTTCGCCCCCACCAAGGTGCGCCGCCGAACACGATTCCGAGTGACGACAGGGTCTCGCGCGCCGAACGCGGTTCTTTTGGGCCTATATATCAACTTCCTACTGCTTATAGCGATTGCCTTGGGCAAGGGAGCCTGCGCTGCGGCGATCATGAAAGCGAAGCTCTTCCCCAACTGGATGGAGACTGTGCCCCGCGTGGACCGCGTGTGCATTTATGCTATGTGTGTTTAACGTCGGCACCAGCATGTCGGTTCCCACTGACTGTCGCCATCGGTCGCTGCTCGTGCGTGGCGCACAGGTGTGGCGCCGCTGGCACCGCAAGATCAACGTCAACCAGAAGCGGTACGCCGTGTGCTCCGCTCTGGCGGCGTCGGCCCTGCCCGCCCTGGTCATGGCCCGCGGCCACCGCATCGAGCAGGTGCGCGTCCCCCCTGCCTGCCTTCGCGGGGGTTTAATTTCTCGAGCACCAACAGGATGGCTGCCGAGCACCAACAGGAAGCTGCTTCTCAGGCAGGGCGGCGTGCTGCAGGGCTCCCGTACCGTGCGTCCCCTCGGCCCCCAAACCTGCCGTCCTCGCGTCCTCGCAGGTGCCCGAGGTGCCGCTGGTGCTGAGCGACGCGGTTGAGGGCGTGAAGAAGACCTCCAAGGCGCTGGAGATCCTCAAGAAGATCGGCGCCCTGCCCGACGTGGAGAAGTGCAAGGACAGCAAGGCCCTGCGCTCCGGCAAGGGTGAGTTGGCTAACAGCCCCGCGACGAATCCTGTCCCCTGCTTGCATGCTGTAACAGTCGTGACACGAGCAGCACACGTACCTTCCTTGGCGGCGGGCGAGGACTCGAGCTTGCGAGAGCTTGGCGCACGGACACTGGCGAGCGCTTGCGGCAGCGCAGCGTCCGGCGGGCTCGTTGCTTCGCGAGCGAGCAACTCGGGCGTCCAGCAGACCAGCAGCGACGCGGGAGCAGGAGCAGGAGCAAGGCGGCAGCGCCAATTGCTGGAGCGGCACGGCTTTCTGCCGTGGGCGCCTGCGCGTGGCTGCGCTGCTATTCAGCTCCAGCCGGGGCAGACAGCGCAGCCGGTCGGATCGGCGGCGGGTGGCATCCGCCGCTGCCGCTCCACGGCATCTCGTTTGCTGCGGCGTGCCGGCCGGCGCGCAAGTGGCGGCGGGGCCACGGCCTCCGCCGCTGCCTCTGCTTCTCTGCGGTGCTGGCGATGCCGTGTATGTCTGGGCCCCTGTGGCTGGCAGCCAGATCGGCGGCCTGCACGAGCTTGCGCGCGGCCCACGCTGCGATGGTCTGCCGCCTCGGCGGCCTCCCAAACCAGCAGCCAGCTGTGGCACGGAGCACGGTGCCGCAGGCTCAGGCGGGCCGCTGTTGAGGCGTCACCGGCGGCGGTGGCGCGCCATTCTCAGCCGGCAGCCACCAGGCGCCGCAAGTCGCAGCCGGGCGCGCCTTGCTTCGGCGCCTCACGACAGCCGCGCCACGCGCCCAGCCGTCACGCCAGCGCCACTTGCCCCCAGCGCGCCTCCTGGCACCGTGCTCACTCTCCGCTCCTGGCACCGTGCTCCCCCGCAGGCAAGATGCGTAACCGGCGCTACGTGATGCGCCGCGGCCCGCTGGTCGTGTTCGCCAGCGACGAGGGCATCAGCAAGGCCTTCCGCAACCTGCCCGGCGTCGAGGTGCGTCCACAGGCTACCCACGTGCAGCGCAGCCCCGGGGTTCCCGTGCCTCGCTGCTGCCCTTACAGCACCGAGGGCGCCCTGCCAAGAGCTCCCTCACCTCGTTCGCTCACCTGCGCCGCCCTGATCCCCGTCCTCTCCTCCCCGCCCCGTACCGTCTCCAGGTGACCTCGGTGGACCGCCTGAACCTGCTGCAGCTGGCCCCCGGTGGCCACCTGGGCCGCTTCTGCATCTGGTCCAAGGCCGCCTTCGAGAAGCTGGACAAGATCTTCGGCACGGCCACCGTCGAGTCGGAGGTCAAGAAGGGCTACAAGGTGCGGGGCCGGGCTGTCGTGGGCTGCGGGATCGCGCACTGCTGAAGCACAGCTGCTGCCTTGTGTGCTTACGGCCGGCCTCGGAAGCAGTGTGGACCTGGGCGTGACTATGCCTAATGTTGCCGCGCCCTTGCCGCAGGTGCCCCGCTCGTGCATGACCAACGGCGACCTGACCCGCCTCATCAACAGGTGGGGCCCATCGGCTTTCTTGTGCACCACGGGCCACGAGCGAGCTGGGGTCACGACGAACTTGCCGTCGAGTAGCTGCCTGCTCGGAGCTCCGTGTTGGCCAACTGACCGTCCCTCGCTTGTCCTCTTCGCGACCCGCGCCCACCGAACACAGCGATGAGATCCAGTCGGCCATCCGCCCCGCCAAGGCCGCGGGCCCCAAGCACGCACCGCTCAAGAAGAACCCCATGCGCAACCTGGGCGCCCTGCTCAAGCTCAACCCCTACGCCAAGGTGGGTGGGGACCTGGGCCCACGCCGGGGGTGCTGTAACTCTGTGCCCACTAGTGCCTTATGCCTCATGCACTGCCCTCGCTATCGCGTGGGGTCCTGGACTGGATCCGGTCTAACAGGGTCCCCCCGTCACGGCCTCAACTCGCCCACTCCCGCTCCCGCTCTCGCCGTGCTATGTTGTCAGGTCGCCCGCCGCATCGAAATCACGCGCTCGGCCAAGAAGGCCGCCGCGCGCGCCGAGAAGCTGGCCAAGATCGCCAAGGGCGTGCCCACGGGCGCCAAGAAGGACAAGAAGATCAAGGAGATCGGCAAGGGCTTCTACAAGCAGGTGGGGCCCCAGGAGCTGGCTGGCTTGATGGCGTTGTGTGTGTGTGTGTGTTGGGCTTGTTTGAAGGCCGTGCTCGCGTTGTCCGGTCCGCGGCCTCGATGACCACGTGCGTAGTTCAGCGTTGACCCTTCCCTCCTCTCGCCCTCATCAACACCGCAGATGCTGGTCGACTCCGAGTACGCCGGCGAGGACTACGACCAGTTCACCCGCTGGATCACCGTGCAGAAGCAGCAGAAGGCCGTGTAAGCGGACCCTGCTTGCTGCGACTGCGCGACTGTGTCTGTGGCCTGAGCGGACTGGGGGCGGCCCTGGCCGCGCTCTGCGCTGCCGCCGCCGCGTGATGCCGAGTGCTTATCGCCGCCGGGTTGTGGCCGGGTGGTGGGTGGGGCGAGGCGGCGCGTTGGGGGTGGCAAGGCGGCGTGGTTGGTGCCGGCGGCCGCCGCGACTGCGTGTGTGATGTCGGGTTGGGTTCGTGGTGGTGGCAGAAAGACACGCTGCTGTATGCTGCTGCGTGCGCCATCCGGCACGCGCCGCGGGCGAGGCGGTGCGGTTCGGGCGGCTGTGGGTCCGCTTGCGGGCCCTGCGCTGCCTGGCCCCCGGGCTAATCCTCTGCCGTTTGTTTTTTGCATTCAAGTGTAACGGACTTCGGCGGCGCGATGGCTGTACGGCAGGGACGGCAGTCATGTTTGTACTTGCCCGCGGCCAGGGGGCCAGCTTCCAGTGTACCGAGCGAGAGGGAATGGAGTTCCGTAGCGAGCGGCGTGTGTTTGGCGACCTGAGCTGTCACGGTGGGCTGGGTGCTGGGTGGCTACCTTGGGCTCGGCAGCACGTCCGGTAGATGCCAGTCTCAGGCCTCCTGACCAGTAGTCTCTCGCTAGGGCGCTCAGCCACGATCCGTGCCCATAGTTTGGGATGGGTAACACATGTGAGTTCTGGGGGGCCTACCTGTGCGAAACAATAAGCGAAGTCTAGGGGAGCTTCAAGTACCTGGCAGCCCTGCCTCGCGAACCAATGAGTGAAGTCAAAGAAGGGCTGGACGGGGGGGGGGGGCTCGTTGTGTCTGGTAGCAACGGTTCTTTGTACCAGCCGGCAGATTAGGTTCTGAGCCTTGGCCATGTGTCGACAGCAGCCGCGGTCCTCAGCATCGACGCAGCTAGCTCGCTGCCAGCCCCTGGGTGCAGACCAGGAAGGTGCAGACGGGCAGGGGAGGCGGGGAAGGCGGGCCGCCACCCGTGCCAACGAAGCCATACAAGCCATGGGCGCTTCGCTGCCCGCCTCACGCCGCTCCCGGACGCCGCTGCCGCTGCGCCGGGCTGACCGGCTCGCAGGCTCGCGGTTCAGGGGTTTGGCTTCGTTGTTTTTTTACGACCGCACCCCTCGCCCTGCGGCCTGCTGCTGTCCCCACACGCACCTGGGGGGCAGGCGTGCCGCCCCCCCTTGGGCGGGCACATCAATGCGAGCGAGGTCGAGGCTTTTTTTGTTGGATTTTGTGGCAACGGCGCAGCCAATCAAACGCGATTACGCGAAGGCAACGGCCCGGTGTGCCCCGGGACAGGAGGTGTGCCCCGGGACAGGAGGTGTGCCCCGGGACAGGAGGTGTGCCCCGGGACAGGAGGTGTTGCCCGGCGGCCGGGTAGCTGCCTGGCGCCCGCCCCAGGACAGGGGCAGCAGTGGGACGGCGGCCCAAGGCCGGCCCAAGCCTTCTCCTTGATACGTCGACAAGAAATTCATATGCTTTCACCATAGGTTGACGTGAGAGTTAGCTGACCATGAGGGGCATGGCCGCATGTTGGCAGGGCGTTGCTGGAGGGCCGAGGGGCATTTTGGTGGGGCTGTCGCCTGAGCACGGGGCCGAAGCGCTACCGGTACTAGACTCGAGGCCGGCGGCTCGGGCCGGGACGGGCTGGGGCGGGTTCCATGTGCCCTTGCTGCAAGCGCCCTCTCCCGCAGCGACACATGACCTGCCGACTGGTGCAGCCCCAGGCGCCAACGCAGACCGCACGGAACGTGATAGAATGCGGCTTACAGCGCCTTTGGACACACGGGAAGTGGAGTCCTCCTGCTCCCCAACGTGTGACCACTTGGAGCGAGTCACTCGCAGGTTGTCTCACCCTCTCGGGGCTGACCATCAAGCTCTCACACCTGCCCTGCTGATTGCAACAAGAACACCCGCTCGCGCTCCCACACACATACGAGCTCACAGGCACGATACCGGTAAATATCTGCACACAACCTTTTGCGCATGCCACGCAACCAGGCGACCAAACACCCATACCACGCCTCACAGCCCCCACCGCCACCAGCGTCAAGCCTTACTAACATGGGGTCAGAGACGGAACACCGCCCCGGACCAGCCGGCACGCGCAATCAATCATGCGGCTTCAAGCGGCCTCGCGGCCGGGGGTTCAGGGGCAGCAGTGGCGAGATACACCGCTCGCACGACCCAGGCCGCTCGCGGGGCCTCATTTGTACGACGTATTTAGTAGGGAAGCTCACTACTGTCGAAGCTTACTGTACGCGACCCATGGTCCGGGCGCACTCTCCCCTCACGTCAGCGCCAGACCGCGCCACTGCTGGTTTGGTTGGTTACGTCGTCACGTGGGATTGATAACCCAGGCTGCCGTCAAGTCAACAGTGCGGTCAGCTCTCCTCCTAGCCGGCCCATGACCCGCTTCGCAGCAGGCACGGCAGCACGGCGCCTCTGTGCCTCCAAATCGCGCCTGTCGGCGCCGAGTCACGTGCCTTCAAGTTTCTGTCATACGGGCGCGGCGCCGCGCCGTGCTCCAAGGCGCACAGCGCGCGCCGGCGCGTCCGCCGGCCCGCCTCTGGCAGGCCGGCGCGTGTTGCGTTGTGAGGGGGTTTACTCCCAGTGCACGTTGCACGCGATGAGCGAGGCAAAGCCGTCCTCGAAGCGGCCCTTGGTTTTGAACAGGTGGCAGTAGCTGTCGGTCCTGAGGTGGGCGCCAACCGAAAGGCAGCAAAGGCACGGCCGTGTGGGTACGAGAATAGCACGAGCTGGGGGATTCTCCCTGATCCCGGGGTTGCGTCAGGCAATCCCGGCACCAGGAGGCGAAGTGGGACGCGGCGTAGGGCCGGCTGGGACCTAGAGAGCCCCAGTGCCTCTACCAAACTGCAGCCGACCCGGCCCGGACCTCGGCTCGGCCTCGCATTCGCTCCAGGCCGCGCAGGAACAACCTTCAACCATGAACCCAACAACCCCGAATCCCCAACTCCCGGCCGCACTTGTAGTAAAAGGCTCCGCAGGCGGCCCCCTTGTCGATGCAGGTCTTCTGGCATACCTCGGCGTTCTGCGGCAAGCGGCATCAGGCGGGAGTCAATGGGGCGGCAGTCCGAAGGGCGCAAGATCGAGCAAACCCCCAGCAACGCCAACCGATGCAACAATTGCGGCATGTGGCAATGCGGAATGGGCGCGGCCGATGCCATGCCCGTGGCATACGTTGCTCGGTTCTCGCCCCTCGCCGCTGGTCGCCAGCCCGCATCGTGGGTGCGGGTGTGGGCGTGGCCGGGGTGCTGCGTCTCCACCAGTACAGCGTCATTGCTGTCATGCCAGCAGTCAAACGGCTGACTGGACCGAGGCCTCACCTTAGCATGCGTCTGGCTGAAGGTGGTAGCGAGGTGGATGGTCTCGAGCACGGCGGCGCCGCGCACGATGCTGCCGGGCTCCTGCGATTGGCAGATCGGGGAGCGGTTGGGGTTGGCGGTTGGCGGTTGGCAAGCGCTGGGTGGTTGGATGGCAGCGAGGTCGGGGCTGGACGCCGCCGGCAGAGCTCGGCGGAGTCGCGGCACTAGGGCCTTCATGACGCACCCCTGCTAAACGGGCAGTAGTCGCGCAACCATTGCGTGCCTGTGAGCTGGGGTGGTTGCCGCCGCAACTCACCTCGGCGCACTTGAGCTCGTACTCGGCCGGCGGCGCGGCCATGGGGCTGGGTGGCGGCGACTTCTTGTTGCGGCGAGTGCGCGGCGGCGAGCTCACGGCGTCGACGGGCAGCGGCGGCAGGGCGGGAGCGTCACGGCGCTGTGGGTTGGGGCATGCGGGTTGTGGGGCGGCTCAGGGTTAGTGATGGGCCACTTTTCTGGTCAAGGGGAGCGGGCGTGGTGGTTGGACGCCAGTGGCGTTGTCGAGGGCGGCCTCATCTCTGCAGGAGCGCGATGACCGGCGCACGTGCACAGAGAAGAAAGCGGCTTACCCCAACGGCGCGAGGAGGAGGCGAGGATGTGCCGTACGCAGGGACAGGGGCAGCGCCGCTGTAGGCTGGCACTGGCGCGGGGCTGGGGGCGGCCTCCGGGGCGGGCTCGGGCTCCGGCGAGGGTGACGGCTCAGGCTCGGGCGTCGGCGTCGGCGAGCGTTTCCGCCGGCCACGACCCTCGTCTGCGCACAGACATAGGTGTTAGGGGCAGGGCGGCGAGTTCGGCGTCAGTCGCGACTGGATGGCGAGCGTGTGTCGAAGGGCTTGGTTCGGCTTGCGCGCAAGCTGAGTCACCTTGGCGCTGCAGATTTCTTGAGCGAGTGGCCTGCAATGAGGAAACAAGTTATGGGTTTGTGGGTCGTGCGGCGATTGAAGTCGAAGTCGCGGGCAATCGCCGCTTGTCGTGCACTCACTCACACCCCGTTTGGTCGCTCACCTCAGACGTTCCGATATGGGCCGCAAGCATCAAGGCAAGCAGCGCGACGGCCGTGAAGCCCGCGCGTGAGCACGCCATTGCGTCGGGCTCTGAAGGGTCGGCCGCGAGATGTTGCTTGTCGGGATCGTTTGATGTTTAAGCGTCGACTATTGCAGTCGAGCTAGATGTTATGGACTACTAAGCAGCGCAGCTCTCATTTTGCGGCCTCGGCTGTGTCGTACACCGGTCCTGGACGGCCGCGGGCCGTTGCCTGTGCCAGCTGTCGTGGGTCAGCCGCCGGGAAGCGACATACAGAACCCTCTGCACAACTAAAATATCTCTTTGCTACGCCCGCTAATAACTGCAGTATTTATAGCGAAGTTGTGCTCACGGCATGACGCCTAGAGGCCGAAGGTCCGTAACCGCAGTTCGGGGCAGCGAGAACTCGCCAGCTCACGGCTTCCCACGACACCGCAACCTCAGGCCGAGTGCGAGCTCCAGTTTCGCTGCAACGAAGCTAGCCTGTCGCAGCGCGTATTGTGCGTAACACCTTTTGGGCTAAGCGTGCGTATGACTTGACGTTCCAACGGTACGGAGGAGCCGTGCCGTCCGGCGAGGCCCGGCGGGACTGAGCACTCCTGGACTCGGGGCCTTGTTACTCTAGTGCCAACTAGGTATCCGTACCCTACTCTAACACGACGTGCCACAGGCATTGGAATCCCGGTACCCGAAGGTGTGTGTGTCACACAGGGCTGTCGGGTCCCCCTCCAAAGTCTGTCTGCTCTGCTTGTCTGACGTGTTCTCTTTGTCCTCCACACCGCTTTGTGGGCTTCACCCGCTGCATTGCCCACATGAGGCTGGGAGCCCAGCATGCTAGCAGCTGTGAGAGAGGACTGCGGAGACTGCGTACTGCCTCGCCCGCTACGATGACTGTCACTGGTGTGGGTCCAAAGAAAGCGAAAGCACGCGAAGGCAGCACGGTATCCGCCGCTTACGCGCCAAGATAACCGGCCCCTGGAAGCAATTGTTACCCGAGCGTAGCCGTCTTGGGAGTTGCGCTCGCCGGCCGGGTCCTGGAGCCCGCTCAGAGCCGTCGTGCTCTTTTCCGGATCCAGGGTTCTGCTCGGGTGTCATGACGCAACGTGTCATTGGCACAGCACGGTCCGGAGTGCCGGCTGCCCGCCGGGCACTGCACTCTTAGGGGACACCTCCAGCCCCATGGCGCACCTCGGGCGCGACCCAGGTGCCAGGAATCCGGACAGCCGCTCGCAGCGCTAACGGATAGCTCTCCTGCCATCTCGAGCAGTACCTTTTCCGCACATCCGGCAATGATATGTATGAGCTGGTCTGGCAGCGTGCTGTACTCTGCCAATGGACGTACTGTGTCATGACACGGGGCCTTGTGTTCTTGTCCTAGCAGGAGGGTACAGGCGCTGCACGCTCGTGACGTGGTAGGCGCCACCGCTGATGCGCTTCGGGCGAGCCTTGAGGTCAGCCGGATTTCGTGCTAGCCACTTGCGTGTTACACGAACGCCGGCGAGCGTCGGGATCCGGCAAGGGTCAAACCGCAGCCAGCGGCGGGGCGCGTGGCTCAAACCCAGACAAAACAAACCAAGTCAAGAACCTGTACCTGCCATCCAGCAGCTATCGTTGTCTGCGACACACCCACCACGCTGCCCTCGCCCGACTCTCGTCATCCCCACAAAGAGGCCCTATGGTGACGACCCGTCACACAGCTACGCTCACTAGCCAGCCGCCGGCCTGGCACAACAACAGCTAGGCATACGCTAAGGTCCAAGGTCTCCCCCGCTAGGGTCAGTCACGCTCGTGCTATAAAGGAAGAGGTGCTATAGGAAGAGGAAGCTAGAAAAAGGAAAAGGGCAAGAAAATCATGGACTGCAGCCGAAGCATGCGAGGCCTGCCCGACCGAGCGGCGTTGGCGGCCGTTCAGCTCCGGGACACTGTACACAGCCACATGGCCGTCATCTGCATGGCCACACATGTACAGGCGTTGTCGCACGCCCGCGCGCACACGGACGCTGTAAGCAGTCGCAACAACACGCACACGCAAACAGCTAAGCTCAGCACGCTATGTGGGTGTATAGATGACGGGGCGCAGGACGTCCTGAAACACGAGTCCGTTACGTAAGGGCGTCCAACACAACCTCCTGCCGTTGACAGCGGACTTGCGGCCGCTGCCAGTCGTCAGCTGGACCGCTACGCAGCGGGCGCCAAGCTCTGGTAAGAATCAAAGCACACGCTGTCCGAAGTTTGCATTCCACGCGCTCGCAGCGGGCGCTGCAGCGATCTGCGGCGCCGCCTCAAACCGCCAGCGCAGTCCCAAAGGCAACTCTGGGCTGCGGCCTTGCGATCCGCGCGGGCCTTACGGCGGCGAAGGCTCCGGCTGTGGCGACGGTTCCGGTGACGGCGGCGGCGGCGGCTCGTGCCAAAAGACCTGGCACCTGTACGGCAGGGGAGCGGAGCGCGGCAGGGTCAGAGCGCTTGTCACGGCCCCGCAAGTCATCACGCCGTTGGACCCGCGGGCGAAACCCAACCGCCACGCCCCCCCCCCGAGACCCATCACCGACGCAGCACATGACTCACGCGCGCATGGTGTCGTACTCCTCGCCCACGAAGCGGCCGCGCGCCTTGAGCAGCCAGCAGTTGCCGTCTGCGGCATCAGCAAACGGCAAGGGACCGTTAGCGATGGCCAACCGCCCTGCTGCCTGCAGTACGGCGACTGTCGCGCGTGCACCTTGCTTCTATCCTAGCGCAGCCTCCCGGTACGAGCCTGCGCCTGCCGGTGTAGCGCTCACCTCGCTTGTAGAAGAAGGCGTGGCAGGCTTCGCCCATCGCGACGCACTCGGCCTCGCAGGCTGCGTCGTTCATCTCGTGTGTCTGGTCGTGCGTCACCAAGTAGTGGATGTAGGGGCGGCGGGGCTGAACCGGCCAGGCCTGTGGCGGCGAGGCAGGAGGGGCGGAAGCAGGTGTGTCAAGTGGTTTCGGCAGCAGCGGCGGTAGCAGCAGCGGCAGCGGCAACGCAGGCCCAGCCTGTGCGGCGTGTGACAGACGGAGACGGGCGTGCAGGCGTGTGGGCGGTTGGGCTCCCATGCAGGGCTGCCGCTGGCTCAGCCAGGCTGACCGTGCCGTACGCTCGTACGGGTCCGTACCTTGACATAGTATCCAGCCGGCATGCAGTAGAGATCGTAAGATGCCGGGGCCGGGGGCGACGGCGGCGCTAGCTCCGTGGGCGGCGCGCGGAGGCCGGGCTTGGCGCCGCGCGGCGGGCGGGGCGCGGGGCTGACGTCAGGGCCTCCTCCGTAAAGCGGCGGCGAGGGTGCCATAGGCGACGGCGCGATCGGCACCAATGCCATCGGCGGCATACGGCGGCCGGGCGTGGCGCCGCGGGGCGGGCGGGACTGTGGGCCAGGGCTGGACTCGCCTTCGTCGTTCGGCGACGGTGGCGAAGGCAGCAGTGGTAGTGGCTGCCCAATGTCCAGCGGGGGCGCGCGGCGTCCGGGCGTGGCGCCACGGGGCGGGCGGGGCGGTGGGCTGACCTCGGGGCCGGCCCCGTAGCTCGGAGGCAGAGGGGACGGCGGCGGCGGCTCCATTGGCGGAGCACGGCGTCCGGGCGCGCTGGCGCGCGGTGGACGAGACTGGGGGCCGGGGCTGGACTCGCCCTCATCGTTCGGCGACGGTGGCGAAGGTGGCGACGGTAGTGGCTGCCCAATGTCAATCGGCGGCGCGCGGCGTCCGGGCGTGGCGCCACGGGGCGGGCGGGGCGGTGGGCTAACCTCGGGGCCGGCCCCGTAGCTCGGAGGCAGAGGGGACGGCGGCGGCGGCTCCATCGGCGGAGCACGGCGTCCGGGCGTGCTGGCGCGCGGTGGACGAGACTGGGGGCCGGGGCTGGACTCGCCCTCGTCGTTTGGCGACGGTGGCGAAGGCGGCAACGGTAGTGGCTGCCCAATGTCCAGCGGGGGCGCGCGGCGTCCGGGCGTGGCGCCACGGGGCGGGCGGGGCGGTGGGCTGACCTCGGGGCCGGCCCCGTAGCTCGGAGGCAGTGGGGACGGCGGCGGCGGCTCCAGCGGCGGCGCACGGCGTCCGGGCGTGCTGGCGCGCGGCGGACGGGGCCGTACGCTGGGGCCGTTGGCCTCGGGCACCGCCTCTATGGGAGGCGATGGCGGGGGCGCGGCAGTGTGGCCGGCGGGAGGGGCGGCGGTGGTGGAGCCGATAGGGACGTCGCCGTCCTCGTGGTTGCGCCCGCGGCCGGCGCCGGCGCGGCGGCCCTGCCTGCGTCCGGACTCATCGTTGGCGCCATCAGCTGCCTCACTTGGGCTGGGGCTGGGGCTGGGTTCGTCGGTGGTTGCCATGGGCGTCGATTGCAGCCTTCGGCCCCTGGTCAGCGTGGCTGTTGAAGCGCCGGCGGCGAGGCCAGAGGCTGGGATGTCTACGTCGGGGGCGCCTGTGGGTTTCGTGGGGTACGAGGCGCACAGGGTGTTGTGCGGCGTGCGGGGCCACGGGCGGCAGGGCGTGCGGGGCCTGGGTTTCTGCGGCAAGGGGCTGCATGCTTTGGGAGCTGAGAGGCCAGAGACGCCAGGCGCTGCTCAAACAATGGCTCAGCGTCGAGAGCGCGCTTGCGTCTCACCTTGCGAAGCGGAGCCGCAACCAGGGACAGACTTGTGGCACGTGATCAAGTCGGCGGCCTGCGGCGCAAGCGTCGAGGGACGTTGGGGGTTGGGGTCGAGTTGGGTTCGCTGCGGCAAGCGGGCGCAGGTGCAGGAGCAGCGCATGGCTCACCCTCAGGCGGTGGGCCGCGGACACATTGCCAAGTGCCAGCAGCGCCAACAGCAGCGCAGCGGCCAGCGTTGCTGAAGCGACGGGGCGGCGATGTTGCGCCATCCCAGCATACATTGCGGCTTATGCAGCGCGCGTCTAGCTTCTAGCCACAGCGCGGCGCGTGAAAATTGCTCGCACACTGCTGATTTTTTAATTGCAGGTGCGCTGGCGTTTTGAAGGCGCGAATTGGCCTTCGTGCGGTTAAGCAAGTACAGGGGCGAGTACGTGTCGCCTGTCACGGACTGAACTCTGGACAACTTTAAATCACGCGCGGCTTTTATCTTGTAACTGTGCGCATACTGCACTACTGGGCGGGACGCGAGCTGGGCAGCGGCCCGCGCCCGGGAAGATGGACCTGGAACCGAACGGCACAGGGCAGCTGCCGCGAACGAAGCGAGAGCACTACTGGGCACGCACTTTCCTAGCTTCACACATCGCGTCTAGTGCTATACTTACAACACACTTTGGTCACGTCGCGACCGCACCTACGGCCTCGCAGTATTGTCGCAATGCGTGCGTTCGCCATCGCGCGATGCGCGACTACTGCACGACTAGTGCTGTCCGCGCCCGGCGCATCCATCTCGAGCGTACCCAGTAACATCCCAGACCCGTTGCGCTCGGAACCGCCAACATCACAGGGGCCTCGCCAGATGGAGGAAACTGCGGCCGCGCATAGCCGCCGCCGCGCCTTGCATATGGCTGCGGGGCACGCAGTCATCCGGCCACACAGCGGCAGCCTTTCAGCACTGTGCACATCCCCTCACTTCGCACAAGCCCAACGTCGCCGCATGAATCGCCTTGACGGGCGCGACCTCTTAAAAACAAGCCCACGAAGGCCCAATCCACAGCACACGCGAAGTCTGTTGCCAGCCCCAATCGCGCAAGCACAACACCACGCACCAAAACCGTCACACAGCGCCGCCGGAGCACAAACGCAACGCGCGCATTTCAGCGTCGCGGCGCAGCACGACGCAACGTCCAAAAGGCACATGGAAATCTCCCGCTACCCGCCGTCTGCCACGCCCTTCCCTGGGCCGCTGACCCCACCCCACGCAACTTGTACGACATGTCTCTTAAGACAGCCGGCGCCTGCTCCACGCACGGCGTAGCGTAACTCCGTGCAGCTCTCGCGCGTCCACGTCTAGTCGGGGCAGCAACGCACACGCACGCTGCTGCGACCGCCGGCCCCCAAACCCGGCGGCCGCCATCACCTCCAGGCGCCAGAGCCTGGCCGCGCACCCACGCCTGCGCTGCACACTCGGCCCACACAGCCCGTGCCGCGCGGCCACCCACCCACCCATCCCACCACCACCCGACCGCCCAACGCTCCATCCTTGGTGGGTGCAGACCCGTCCACCCACCACCCACCACCCTGCGCGCCGTGCCACCCATTCCACGGCACAGCATACACACCCGTCCCGCCTGACGACACCGCCATGGGACACCCAACCGGCGGGCGCCCAGGACCACGCCAGCCTTCCCGCGCAGCCTGCGTCCCAGGCAAGCGAGGCCCCAGGCAGGCGAGGCCGGCCGCCCGCCCCCCGTCGGCCTGCTCGAGCGCGCACCGGCAGTGCTAGGCGCGCTCTTCCTCAATCCCAATCCAAACCGCGCAAGCCAGGACAGCTCTCTGCGAGCTTATTGCCCCACACCCCCATGACGTCTCCGGCTGCCAGCCCCCGGCTTGCTGCCGTGGCGCAGGCGGGCGCAGCGCCTAGATAGGCCCCGCGCGCAGCCGGCCTGACCAGCCACAGCCAACGCAGGCCGACACACGCCGCCTTGCGGAACCGGCACTGCCAACCCTGCGCCTGCGCCCCGCGCCGGTCGGTCCCCAGGACAGCCGTCGCCTCGCGAGCCTCCCCTGCACACGCGCCAGTCGACGTGCGGGCTCCGAGTCCAACCACCAACGGCAACGACCAACACACTAACTGCCGACAGCCGCCTGCGAGCAGGCCCCAACACCAGTCTAGCTCTTTCATCAATCGAGCGCTGTTATCAATCACGCGCCAACGGCCGGCCCTGTGACAGGAGGCGCTGCCGACTCATCGAGCCACCAACCGCCGATCGTGGTCAACCGCCACCAACCGCCCGCTTAGTCATCGTCGTCCGTCAGGCCCGACATGGGCGAGGAAAAGGGGTCGTGCGCCCTGAGGACTGGCGGCCGCGCCGGCGCCGCCGGCGGCCGCGCCGCCGGCCCCTCGTCATCCGAATCCAGATCCAGCGCTCCGAATGGCGAGTTCATAGAGAACGGATCGCCCGGCCGGGCGCCAACCGATGGCTTCGCCACGACCGTTGGCACCGCGGCGGCGGCCGCCGCCGGTGGCGGCTTGGCGGCGGCGACGGGGCCATCGGCTTCATCGTCTGACAGGTCGACGGCGTGGAAGGGCGTCAACAGGCCGAAGCCGTCGGGCCGAGCGCCCAGCGCCGCCGCCGCCGTGCGGCGCGTCACTGAACCCGGCTGGTCGGCGAGCGAGCCACCCGCCGCCAGTGAGCCGCGCGGCATCGACATTGCCGCCAGCGTCAGCACCGGCTCCAGCGGCGGTGACGTCGGCGACGTCGGCAGCGCCGGTGGCGGCGGCGATGGCGGCGTTGGCGGCGCTGGCTGCGGTGGCGGCGGCTCTGCCGCCGTCATCGACGCTGCCATGTCTCGCACCGTCGGCCCGGAAGCCAGTGCCGACGGCGCCGCAGCTACCTGCGACTGGCGCATAGGCAGCAGGTCTCGGTCGATCTCGGCCTCCGGCTCCATGGCAGCCACCGCGGCCACCGCCGCCGTGCGCGGGCTGAGCGGCGTGTCGACGGCGGCGGTGGCGATGGCGGCGGCGGCGGCGTCGGCCGTCTCGCCGTCGGCGCGGCGCCCGGTGCCGACCCTGTTGAACTGCCGCGCCCCCAGCAGGCTGCGCCGAACCTGCGGTTGGCGGTTGGCGGATGGAAGTTGGAACAGGTTGAGCGGCTGGGTGCCAATGCCGCCAACCCGTCGGGGTCGGCTCGCAGCCCGGTGTCCATCTGACCCCAGCACGCACCTGGCTGAGGGTACGCTGCCACCGGATGAGAGCCATGAGCCGCTCCGCGATCTTGTGGAAGGCCGGCCTACGGCAGCGAGTGACAGAGGGAATGCAAAACAGGATACGTCACTCTTGCCACCCTGCTGCGTGCCAGCAGGCACGAGTCGACCGGTTGTGTGGGTGTCCTTAACAACAGGTGGACCAGCGTGGGAGGGCCAGAGTCAGCCCAGGCTAGGCCACAGCAGGGGCCGGGACCGGAGGCCACGGCCGAGCGCACGGTAGCGGCAACGGCGGGCGGTCGCGCGGTGGGCCGCGGCTGTGGGGGCCGCACCTGTCCGCAGACTCGACCGCCCAGCAGTCCATCATGAGGGCCTTGTAGGCCTGAGCAGGAGGGCGCATGGGCACGGCGGCATGGGCGGGGTGCGGTGAGCAGCAGGCCGCAGCGGCGCCGCTCGTCGCGTGCCGGGTGCCATGGGGCTGTGGCTGCTGCGCAGGCGCAGCGCTTGCCAATGCGTCAGGCGGGTGGCGGGCGGCGGGCGAGGCGAGCAGCGGGAGGGTCCAGAACCGTCGTCTGGCTGGGCATGCCGACACGCACACGTGCCTGGCCGCCACGCGCCCACTCTGACGAAACACCCACACACGGCCGCCGCCGGACACAACCTCCGCCGGGCACACATGTAGTAACAAGGAACAGTGCAGCCAAGCCAGCCTCGCAGCAGCAGCGGCAGCAGCAGCAGCAGCGGCAGCAGCGGAAGCGGCAGCAGCGGCCCACCTGCAGGTGAACGTTGTGCGGGACCGGCAGCGCGTCGTCGGTCGGCAAGTGGGGGCGCCACTGGGGGTTGATGGTGTGGCGGCACATGACCACCTCGTCCATGGCCACGTCGTCGTACGGCTGCTTGTACGTCAGCATCTCGTACATGATGATGCCGAAACTGTGTACGGCACGGGCAGGCGGCAGCGCGGCACGGGTCAGGGGTGCCTTGGATGCGCCGCGAGCAGACGTGCGGCGGCAATCAGCAGCAGGCGGGGCATCAGCACGAAGGCCGCTTCCCTGGCTGCCGACGGCTCCGGGGAACGGTGGAATGGTGACAACGCTGCGCGGGACCCACCTGTACACGTCAGCGGCCGTGGTGGCGGTGGGGTCCGTCATGGCATACACCTGCACGGCACGGTTTCAGGTTTTAGGACGTCACGGTTTGGTGCCCTGCTGCCGCACCGCAGCCCCTCAGCCCCCTCCCCGCTGCAAGCAAAGGGGCAGCCCCCAGCCCCCTCCCCGCTGCAAGCAAAGGGGCAGCCCCCAGCCCCATACGCGCGCCCGCCGCACCTCTGGCGCCTGCCAGCGCGGGTTGGTCAGCCGCGCGGGCACGCCTGCGTTTGGGTCCTGCGCCGTGCCCAGGATGCGCGCAAAGCCGAAGTCGCCTGCGGCATGATCGGGGTTGCGGGGAGGCGGCGTTCAGGGCGGTGGCCGGGGCCCCCGAATGCACACGCGGCCGCTGGCGCTGGCGGCAAGTGAAGGGAAGGGTGCGCTGGCGGCTGCTGCGTCGCGGAGCTGGACCCCATGGGGCTGAGCGGTACTGCTCACCGATCTTGAGGTGCTGGTCCTCCGTCACGAACACGTTGGGCGAGCGCAGATCGCCGTGGATGTAGTTGCGGCTGTGCAGGTAGGCCATGCCCGCGGCAATGTCCTGTCGGCGAGAGATAGGGCAGCAACACATAAATATGCAACGCTGCAGTACCGGTACGCAATAGTGACACGTCACAAACAAAGCGGGTAGGCCATGCCCCCGGCACTGGCCTGACGCAGGGGAGGCGGAAGGGGAGCGAGGCATGGGTATTCGCATTGCTCTTGACATAGCTCTTCACATAGCCCTTCACATATCCACCGCCCCCCGGCCCTCGCCGCCCCCACCTGCAGCATGACCAGCCGCTTGCCCCAGCTCAGCTTCTCGCGGGTGCGCATGTTTCCCTGCCGCGCCTCCTTGAGCAGCGTGAAGAGCGAGCCCATCCTGGGGTGGGGGATGGGGGAGCAATGGGACCGGTGGGGTTCAGCGTTCCACGATGAGGGTACACAAGCCCTACCGCCAGGGCACCCATTCATGCGGGCCCGGGCGCAGCCTTCCAACGCGGTCCACCGGTGCTGCAGTCTACCGCTGAGGTAGGCCCTGTACCCCTTCGCCTCTCCCCCCGCCTGCCTCACTTGTAGTACTCTGTGACGATGCGCGGCGGCGACACGCAGATGCCCACGAAGCGGATGATGTTGGGGTGCTGCCCAAGGTCCATGAGCGCAGTCACCTGGCGCACCATGGCACGGAAACGACGGGCGTGAGTTGACGAGCCTATACATCAAGCCGTGCGAATTGGAAACGGAAGCGCCACGGGCTACACGAAACCGTGGCTGACCGCAAGGAGCTTGGCCATGCGCCGCGGGGCAGCCCGTCATGCGAACATGGCCGCTCGCCCCCCACGCCTCCCGCCGCACCTCCTTGATCACGGTGGCGAGGGTCTCATTGTCCTGGCTCGTGGCACCCGGCGAGCTCAAGTCCTGCACGCAACGGGGACCGTACGGAGGATCGCGTTGTACGGGAGCCTTGAACACGGCTCGTACCGTACGGCGCCCACTTGCTGCCGCCTCCGCCACTGCCCCCTGCCAGACGCCCGCCTGAGCCTCTGCCACATGCGTTAAACCGCACTCATGCCGTATCCGGACCCCTCCGTACGGTGCCGTACGGCGACACGTCACTGCCGTACCTTGGCCAGCGACGCGAGCTTGTCGAACGACACCGACTGCGGGTGCATCTCCTTTACCGCCACGTCAATGTGGTGCCATCGGCCGCGCCACACCGTGCCCTCCGCGCCCTGCGCGCCAGGGGAAACATTGGCGAGAGGATGTGTTGCCGCGTAAATAGCAGACCACAGAGCGCCATTGCACGGCCGCCACCGAAGGCCGGCGACTCCCGCAGGTCCGCGGGCCCATACGCATCCTGACCCCGCCCCACCCGGCGCAGCCTCAGAACCACGAAAGGGTGGCGTCCAGCGCTCAACACGCGTGTGTGTGCGCATATGCGCGTGGGGGCAGGTGGATGGGCGGGCCGTGCGCCGCACTGTGCCGCCCGTGCGCTGCAGCATGGGGGTTTCATACAACGTGGCTGGGAGACGCGGTGGCGCCCTCCAGCAAGCAGCACCGCCGCGTACGGCGGACAGGTAAGGAGTCGTACGGCGGGCAGGTACGGAGTCGTACCTGGCCGATGGGGTCGACCAGTCGCAGTTCGGGTGTTGAGATGAAACAGTTCTGTGGGGGCAGTGTCGGTGTGGGGACACGTCAGCGTACAACCGGGGCGTCAGCGGGCGTGCTGGCGAGCGGTGCGGGCAGGGGCGGCCCGGGCCCGCAGCCGGCCCCCGACAACCTCGGCGGCTCCGCCGCGGGTCGCGGCAAGGCTCAACACAGGCACTGCTACTCGTATGGGCACACGCAGGTGGCCTCGGTGCGCTGAGGTTCACACGGGTAAGGCGCTGCAGGCGCCACGCTGCCACACCTGCAACAGCTTGCTGACTTGCGGCGCGGCCGGGGCCGGCGGCGGCGCGTTGGGCGCCGGCGGCGGCTCCACTGGCGGCGGCGGCACGGGCAGTCCCACTGGGGGCAGCACGGCGGGCGAGGGGCAGGACGGGAGGCAGGCGCGTGGGGGTGGGCGGCGGCAGGCGAGCAAAGCCCCTTTGGCGCCCTGCATCTCAAGCGCGCTGGATCGGATCCCTGCCGCCGCTCGAGGTCTGGATCCGATGCCGTACCGTCGCCGCTTAGCATCTCGTGGTCGCCCACGTGGCCCGACTGGGACGGCCGCCGGGAGTTGGACAGGTCGCCGTTGTGGCCGTTGCCGTAGTAACGGCTCGACATCGTCGTGCCGCCGCCGCTGGCGGCGTGCGCGGGCCCCGGCACGTGCTGCTGCGGCATGCCGTACGGCCCATCCCCGTACTGCTGCACGCCGTACTGCTGCACGCCGGGCTGGCCGCCGATGCCGTACGGCCCGTGGCCGTACGTCGGGTCCGACATGGACAGCGCGCTGTTCATGCGCAAATACGGCGGCGGCATGGCCGCCGCCGCCGGCTGCCAGGACTGTACGGCAACAGCGCCGCCGGGAATCATGTACCCATCGGGCATCGTCGGGTACGATGCCGGACCCAACGGAGGTGGCGCCGCCGCCGGCAGCCCACGCGGCGACGGCGCCGCTGCCGGCAGCCCACGCGGCGACGGCGCTGTCGCCGCCACCGCCGCGTCCGCCTCCTCCTCTGCCTTCGAGCCGCCGGCGGAGCCCTCCTTGGTGCGCATGCGGCTGCGGAGGCCCATCACCACTGCCTGCCCCGCCGCGCCCCAGCGCGTCTTGGGGTCGGCCCGCGCCTCCTGGTCCTCGGCCTCAGCCTTGGTGAGGCCCGCCGGCAGCACCAGCGGCAGCATGGTCTCCCCGTCAGACTTGGCGGCGCCAAGGACGGCGGCGACGGCGGCTCCGCCGCCGGCGGCCGCCAGCGCCTGCGTCAGCTCGTTCTCCAGCTCCGAGACCTGGCGCATCGGCGCCGCCTTGGGGGTGGACTGCGGTGGGGCGCGTGTCGAGCGAGGCGGGCGCGGAGGTGGGCGCAATGACCGATGCAGTGGTGGGCGCAGGGAACCGGTGGTGCACCTCTGCGGCGAGACCTACTGCGGCAACGACCCGGCGCCCCACCTGTAGCGCCGGCTCCTTGAGCCCCGGGCGGCTGAGCCGCTGCAAGTCCGGCGGCCCCTTGTCTGCCGCCGCCGCCGAGCCCCCGGCCGCGGCCGAGTCGCCGCTGGGCGCAGCCGACTTGGACGTGGAGGCGCCATCCGCCTTGGGGGCGCTGCGACCGTCCTGACAAGCGAAACAGGGTTTGGGCCGGGGTCGGTGCGAGGGGTCAGGTCCAGGGTTTGGATAAGGGCTTGGGCCAGCGCCAGGGCCAGGGCAAGGGTCAGTTTTCAGGAGCAACCAACACTGCATGCCGGTAGCTGGCTGCGTGACCGCACATGGCAGGCGCGGCCGAGCGCCCTGCGTTAGGCCTGCTGCGAACCCTCCGGCGGCAGCCGTTGTTCTTCTGGCCCTCATGCGGGTCCCCACGCGCCCTCGCGCCCCAGGCCAGCCCCACCGTGCACCCCGGCACGCGCTGCTGACGGAGCGCTGCCAGCTGTGCCAGCCTCGATAGCTACGTCGATTGGTTCGGCAGAGTCTATCGACCCGTATCGTCGGTGTGCCAACGGAAGGAAGTTGAGGATGCTGAGGCCGAGCGCCAGTGCGCCACCAGTCATGCAGCGGGCGCTCCCCCCGCACGGCGGCTCGGCGCTGGTGAACCTCCACGGCAGTGCCAACCTCGCGCGGCGCTGTCCCCAGTCGGCCCCGCATCTCACCGTGGACGGCTGCCGCCGCTGCTGCTGCTGATCAGCCGTCGCCAGCCCGCCCTCGCCGAAGCCGCCCTGCCCATGCTCCTCCTCGCTTCCCGCCACGCCCAGAGCCCCCCTGCAGGACGGAACAGGGCAGGGCGGGGTGGGCCCCGGTAAGCAGAGTGCACATCCGTCGCTACGATGTCGTCTTGTGGCTTCATAAGGCCTGTCACCCGCCTGCCGCGGCCACGGACCCTACTGCAACGCCAGTGCCTCAGCCCGTTCCCCGCCCCCGCCCTCACCCTCGCTCCCGCTCCCAGGCCCCGCCGCCCCGGCAGCCCGGCACTCACCTCGTGCCGCGCCCGCGCACGCTCTCGACCGGGCTCTCCTGCCCAAACGGCGGCGCCGTCGCGGCGGCGCCGAAGGCAGTGCCCACCAGCATGGACGCGCCGCTGACGGCGGGCTGCGGCGGCCCCGCCGGCTGCCCGTACCCGTGCATGTACGGCGAGCCGCCGGCGCCGTCCGAGGGCCCGGGGATGTGCATCGAGGCCGCGTGCGCCTGCTGCTGGGCGTACGACGCCAACATGTGCTGGTGCTGGCCGGGTCCGTGCTGGTTATGTCCGTGGTGGCTGGGGCCGGGGCCGAAGGGGTTGTTGTGCTGCGCGGGCCCAAAGCTGTGCAGCGGCGACGGCGGGCCCCCCCCCATGCCCGGGTAGCCCTGGTTGTGCGTGTACGGATAGCCGCCGCTGCCGCCACCACCGCCGCCGCCGCCGCCGCCGTAACCGATGGGTCCGTTGTGCGAGCCGGACGCCGTCGAGGCGCGGTCCGAATTGAGCCGGGAGAAGGAGATCTGCGGCGCCGGCGGGAAGCCATGCGCCGGCGACCGCTGCTGCTGCGGCGGCGGCGCCGGGCCAGCGCCGCCGCCGCCCCCGAGCGGGTAGCGGTCCTCGCTCGCCATCTGGCTGGGCGGTCCGGACCGGCCGGACACGCCGGGCAGCCCCGCCAGACCGCTGGCGGTGAGGCTGGAGAAGCCGCCGCCGGGCGCCGCGCCGTGCGCGCTGTGCGGAAACGGGAAGCGGTCGTCGTCCGTCTGCGCCGCCGCCGGCGCGTCCGACACGCGCGGCGTGCCCGTCGCCGAGGGCGGCGGCAGCGGCGGCGCCGCCGCCGGCAGCGACCGCGTCTCCGATGGCGGCGCCGCCGACGGCGCCGGCGGCAGCGGCAGCGGCATGAACACGACGCTCTTGGCCTCAGCCTTGGACCGCAGGTCGGCGGCCGACCAGACCTTGACGCCGCCGGCCTTGCTGCCGGTAGCGATGCACAGCGCCAGCGTGGCGACGGCGGTGATGCGGCCGTGGTGGGCCCGGATGGTGGCGCGCGGCAGGCGCCACACGGGCACGCCGCCGAGCGGGTTGATGGGCGGCGCCAGGGAGGGCGAGGGCGGCGGGCCCACGCGCATGGTGCCGGCGGCCATCACCTCCACCATGGCGCCCACCTCGGGGAAGACCGACAGGTGGCTGCGGGGGAGACGCGGGGAAGGTTGGGGGAGGCGGGCGGCAGGGTTCGTGCCAGGGGGCGGCCATGCGCGGTGCCGGCGCTGAGGGCAAGACCACGCGATGGCCCCGGCCCAACGGGAGCAGCGCTCAGCGCGCTCGGTAGTCTTGGCGCGGGCCTCTCGCCCGGGCCCGGCCCGACCCCGTGGCACCTCTCCAACCCCTCCGACCCGTCCTGCGCGCGCCACCGAGCAGTCGCCACGAATGCCTCGCCGCCTCGTCACGGCTCGCGCCGCCTCCACGTGTCCGTGCAACGAAGCGCCCCTCCCGGCTCCTCAGCGTCCCAGAGCCCGGTGACCCGGCTGTTGCCACTTAGGACTCGGGCTGAGAACAGGTCCTCGGACCCGAACCCCTTGATATCTAGTCGGGGGTTCATTGCTCGGACCCCGACCTCTTGGCATCTAGGAGGGCCTTCATCATCCAGACCCCCGCCCCTTTCCGCTCACATGACTGGCGGCCCCGGGTTACCGATGGCGCAGATCAGCTGCAGCCGGCCCGCCGGCAGATCCCACATGAGCAGTTGACCGTTGGCGTGCGCCGACAGCAACCGCCAACCGCCGCGGCGCGCCGCCACCGGCCGGCCGGTGCCACCCATGGCGGTCGCGATGGCGGCGTCGGCAGCCCAGGAGCCGAGGCTTGCGGTGCCGGCGGCGGCCGAAGCACTGCTCCAGAACGAGACCGACGGCGCGTCGGGCAGCGCGGCGGCGCCGCCGGGCGACGCGGCGGCTCCGCCGGTGCCGCCAGCCCAGTCGATCGAGACGAGCGAGGTGCAGCCGCCGAAGCCTGTAAAGGCAAAGCTGTCGACGACGGCGGTCGACAGCGCGAGGTGGCCCTTGCGGACCGTGCCCGGCGACTGGTTGCCGGCCGAGGGCACGGTCGGCACCGTTGCGCCGCTGGCGGCGGTGGCGCCGCTGCCGGCGCCGCCGAGGCTGCCGCTCGAGGACAGCCGCTGCGTGCCGGCGGCGCCGCCGTCGGCCGGCGGGCCGCCGGCGCCGCTGGCGACGCCCAGCCGCGC
>BDDC01000011.1:56067-74448 GCA_001662425.1 Chlamydomonas sphaeroides
CGCCGCCGCCGTCGGCGGCGGCGCTGCTGTTGGTGGTTGTGCTGCTGGCGGCCTGCAGCACCGGCGTCGCCAGCGAACCGCGCGGCGTGATGCCGTCAGCGGCGCCGCCGGACGACACCGGCGCCGGGACCGCCGCTGACGGCCCCATGCCGCTGGACACGACGCGCAGTGCGAGCATCGTGTCGTTGCTCGTGGTGATAACCAGGATGTTGCCCCGGTACAGCAGCCCGGTGATGGCGGCCGACGGCGCCTCGGGCACTGCCGGCGGCACGCCGGCGGCCTTGTCCGACTTGCTCCGCTTCGATGCTGCGTGCACGGTCGACGCCAGCACCTCGTTCTCCGTACGGCTGTACCGGATGGCCATGACGCGGCCGGACGCGTCGCCGGTGAAGAGCAGCACGTCGTCCACGGAGCCGACGGTGGCGCCGCCGCCGCCGCTGGCGGTCGGTGGCAGCGCACCCAGCGGCGCCAGCTCCACCCCAGGGACCGCGTGCAGAGCCGTCACGGCGTGCCGCGACAGGCGGATCACCAGCGGCACGCCCGCCTGCGCTGCGGCCTGCGCCGTGACGTTCGAGGCCGTGCCAGTGGCGGCCGAGGCGGCGGCCGAGCTGCCCGGCCGTCCGTACACCAGCACCGTACCGCCCTTGTGTCCCGTGATCAGGTCCAGCGTGGGCTCGTACACGGCGGATGCCGTGACGTGCTGCTCGTCTGAGTCGATGGGAATCTTGGAGTGGAACGCGTTGAGCGCCGCCGAGTAGACCTCCATCTGGGTGGGAGGCGCAGGGGCGAGGGTGGGAAAGGCGGACGAAGCAGGCGCGAGGGTGAGGGGGGCGGGAGATACAGGAGCGAGGCGGTGTTGCGGACGACACATCCGCCGGCGGAGGGAGGTGAGGAGGCAGGCGCGAGGAACCGTGCTGCGGTGCGGAAGGAGGAGGAGGAGGAGGAGGAGGTGGAGGAGGAGGAGGAGGAGCGCCGCGGGGTGGACCCACACCACACCAGCAACGCGGCAAGGCTTGCTGGCGCGCGAGTAGTGCCGGCGTTACGCTGCGTTGCGTCGCGCTGCGTTGCGACGGCATCTGGGCACAGCGAGCCGTGACAGCGCGCGGTACGGAGCTTAGGGCTGCGAAGGCACGGCCGTACGGCACGGTACGGCACGCACCTTGCGCTGCAGCACCACCATGAGCTGCGTGGAGGCCACGTCCCCTCCCGCGCCGCGCATGAAGCACAGCCGGTTGACCTCCTTGTTGTCGCTGCGCCGCACGATGCGCGGCGCAAACGGCAGCAGCCGCGCGATCACGTCGATGCGTGCGTCCTCCGAGAACCCCGAGCCCGGCACCGCCGTCGGCGACAGCGGCCCGCCGTCGCCGCTGCCGGTGGCGCTGCGGCGCGGCGTGACGGCGACGGCGGGTGAGCCGCCGAGCGCAACCGTGTGGGCGCGGCCCAGGCCGTTCCCTGTGCTGAGGGTGGACATGGCGCCAAGCCCGTCACTGGGGCGGCGCTGCGGCGCCGGCGACGGCAGGGCCGACGAGTCGGGGACGCTGAGGTCGGTTGTGCCGGACCAGTAAGGCGTGAGCGTGCCGGCGGCGCCGGAGGTTCCGGCGCCGGACATGCCGGACATGATGGGGCTCATCATGCGAGGCCCCATGGCCGGGTTCTCGCCGCCGCGGAGGGAGGAAGCGGTGCTGGCTGGCAGGCCGCCCATGCTCATGGACTGGGCCTGCATTGCGGCTTGGAGGCTGGCCTGCGTGAGGCCGGAGCCTTGGGGCGTGACGCCGCCCGCAGCCGCGGTCGCGGAAGAGGCGGCGATAGGCGCCATTGCCAGGTCGTTAAGGCTGTCGCGCTCGGCCTCGAGGACGCGGATGGCGTTCTTGCGCCTGGAGGTGGACAGGTTGGGGGCCAGGGTTACGACTCGCGTGTCAAGGTCCGGTGCGCAGCGTCGTGCTCAGGGCTGTGCGTTGTTTTTCTGTTGTGGCTGTAAGAGCAGCCGACGGGCAGGGAACAACGGAGGCAACCGCCCGGTGGGCATCGCGACGTCCCCGTCGGTAGCACGGAAACCATAGCAGCTGCGTGCCACCAGGCTGGGCCCTAGAATGAAGTATTCAACTCACTGAAAGGTGACAGCAAGGCGGCCAAGGCCCGATGGCTTGCCGACCGCCTCCACGTTATCTTTTGATCGCTTCGCAACCGCATGGAGCCTCGCTGCGATCCTCAGTAGCGTCAAGGGATCAGTAGTGCGGTGGCTCGCGGCCTGCACACATGCCGAGACAAGTCGCGGTTGTAAGCGAAGCAACATGCAGTGCCCGCTAACCCGGGGTCAGCGGGGTCTGTTCATAGGCGTACAGTTCCGCGTGCGGGACGCCCAAGAGGAGCAGCACGCCCAGACGCATGGCGCCATGGCCAACGGCTGCGCCTGCGAACCCAGTGCTTACCACTGAGAACTGGTTTAGAGCTTCCTCGCCAGCCTTGGCAACTTCCAGACAGCTGGTCTTGTGAACCTTGCTTCGGTGGGCTGCATCGTTGAGGGCCTGCACCGCGAGGCGCGCAGCCTCTTGCGCCTGCACCAGCGACCAGTCCATTTTCCAATTATGCCTCTTTGATGCTTCTGCTGCCGGGTTGTGGAGCTCCGCCTCAAACTTGTGCTAGTATGCGCCGTGGCTTGCGACCGGTCCTTGCCGAGCACAGCTACCGGTCCTTGCCGAGCACATTAGCATTCCAATGTTATGATTGAACTAGTGATAATGAGTTGCGGGCGACGTGCGTGTGTAGGATAGACTAACTGCGCGGCACCGAGCGGGCGCAGCAGTGTAGAGTTACGAGGCCGTGAGCGTGTGAAGCCGTAAGAGTGGTGTGTCGGCCGGGCCAACATGTCAAGCTGCCGCCCTGATGACTGACTCCACGGTGCGCGGGCGGCCATGGACACGCCATGAAACTGCATCACCCGCGGGGAAGACCGGGACGCAGTACAGCGCCGGACGTAGCCATGTGCTGAGATCTGCCACGTTGCGCCCGAGCTTAATGAACGAACGGCGCGAACCCTCCGTCAGCGCTCTGTCACGGGCATTTTTGTGGAGAAAATGGTCAGCGCTGTGTCAGGGGCAAGGAGGGCACGGCACGAAGGTCGACACTTCTGTGCTCATGTTGCTGTGATGCTAGCTGCAAGCTCGTCCGCTCCGTAGTTGATGGAGTGCACAACTGCTAGCCGTGGCCCTGCCAGCCGTGCGGGGGGGGGGCCACGCGCGCGCGTGCAGGCGTGGAAGGGGCTCCAGTGCCGCTCCTCGGACGCGCCGTGTCAGGCGTGAGCAGGGGCGTGAGTGTCAACCGCCAGAGGTGTGCAATGGGACCCTGCTTGGGCCCCCAGGGCTAGCGAGTGCCTTATGGCGTGTGCATGCCCGCGCTGTCGTAGCAAGGGGCCTCCTGGTCGTAGCCCTTCCAACTCTGACCGTGTCAAAGGGACGCGGCCTCTGGCATCTGACCAGGCGCACCAGCTATGCCGTGTGCGCAGTTGGGACCCGCGCGGAGCTGCACCAGCAGCGCAGCGCGAGAGCCACCTGCCCAACAGTGCGTCCGGGGTCCTAGCCTTGGGCCGACCCTTTGTACTGGCAGGACCAGCGTGGAAGTCACTAGAGGGTACCCCAGATCAGCGTGAAGGTATGAAGTCAAGGGTCAGCGTGTAGGCCTGCGCGGGTTGTGGGGACGGCGCGGGAGTGCTGGCAATGCCGAGTTGCGTGGGGCGACACGGTCGTATGCCTTACTCAAAGCCTACACCGGTTAGAGTGATGGAGCAGGTCAAGGGGTGGAGTGTCGTGTCTGCTTGTACGCACGAGCGCACCTGATGTTGCGCCATTCCTAGTGTGTCATGCAGGATGGGGTTGCAGTGCTGTGGTGTGGCTTGCGGCCAACGGGCCGCCAGCAACCCCATCACTGGCGGGATAGCGGCCCTAGCGCCTCACCAGGTTGCTTGACGACCTCATGGGTTGCTTGGACGCCCGTGCCACACGGTCGCTTCGGGACCACTGTAGAACCACCTTCGCTTCAGTTTTCCGTAACCAGCGCGGGTATCAGTGAAAGGTATCTGAGACAACCGCCATTACTGGCAGCCCATGTGGCGCTTTGGGCCCTCGGCGCCACCAGGCAGGTTAAGGTACATGGGAGCCAGCGGACGGTGGGATTACAATCACGGGTGCTCCTTGGCTTCGACGCTGGTCCAATTCTGGAAGCCTAGCGCCGCAAGGCCACGCGCTGGCTCCCTCGACGGCCCCCCTTCCTTTCTTATATAGGTCGGTAACCGCGGGGGTGGGGGGCTTTGGGCAGGGAAGTCGGCGTGAGCCAAGGCCGGTGCGCGCTGCTCAGCGCGCCGCTGGCGCTGCTGCATCACGTCAACGTTACAATTCTGGTGGTCCTGCTGGCATCACGGCGCACAAGACGACTACGCACGGGTAACACAGCTCTCGAAGGGGCCGGTGGTCTTGGCAATCTGGTGCCGGATACCGTGCTGCCTTTGTTCGCGTTCTTCGTATTTTTGGCCCCCCACCCCCACCCCGCTACGCACGGATGGCCACCCGCTGCACCCAGCCGTCAGTTGCGGCTCTTGCAGACACATGGCTGGGGTCTCCCACGGCCCCTTGGCGGCTCTGCTGCCGAGGCCCTAACGCCCTAGCACGGGCTGCGCTCTTTCTCGCTCCTGCCACTCCCGGTCCTCCCTTGCACTCCTACCCCCACCTCTGGCGGCCAGACGTGTGCGCATCGCGGGTCTTGTACACTTGCAGCGTAGAGCAGTAGAAGCATGTGACGTGGGAGGGTTGCCGCTTTGAGGAGCACGCGTCTTCGCACGTTCGTAGCGCGGAAACATTTGGACTTGGAGGGGATGCCTTCGCGTACTTCAGCTTTTTTGGCTGCTGCGCTGCTGTCAAGCAAGCGGCAGCCCCTGCACGGCGCGATGTCGGGAGCGCCTCAGGCTTGCAATGAAGAACCAGCGTGCAAGCAAGAAGCGGGTTGATGCGCGCCCCGTGGCCGCGCCAACGAAACAACTTTGCACGGCTGCGGGGTCCTGCCTTCCCACCGCCACGCGGGCTCCCTGGCCCTGGCAAACTGACAGAGTGGCAGGGCGCCTGCGTTCAAACGCCTGCAACTGAGGTTGCCCGCACGGCGGGGGCGGCTCGAACAAAGGATGGGGTGGGGGCTACGCCACTTCTCCTGTATTGGATGGGGTACCTCCCTCGTTGCAAGGCTTCCAACAGCAGCACTGGGTGGGGCGATTGTTACTGTGGCACCCTATCCCATGTCATGTGCTGCTCGGCTCAACGGCTACGCCACGGCCGTCGCACCCGCCCACATCCGCCGGCAGCACACCCCGGGCGGTCTCGTGCGGTGGGGGAAGCCCGTCCGTGCGACGCCCACAGCACGGAGGAGCAACCCCTGCCCCCCCTGCTCACGGCCGTGGTTGGATAGCCAGGGGCGCGCCCCGCGCTGGGCCCCGGGCAGCAAGCGCACATCGAGCCACACCGTGCTATGTTTACAACCGACAGACAGGCTGCTCGCAACTGCGTGCGGCGAAGCATCATGCGGGCCCCGTGTGGGGGGCCGTGCCGCGCCCCATTGGCGGCGCACCCGCGGAGGGCCCGCGCAGGGCCCCCGCCCCATCCTGCCCCCTCGTCCGACCCATCGCTAGCCCCCGAGCTGCCTGCCCCCCCGCGCCCGCGCGGGGCCTAGCCCACACCTGCTTTGATCGTGCGCCAGTGCTGCGGGCCCGCACCGGCTACGGCGCAGCAGCATCCGTCGTCCCACGCCAGGGGACTCGTTGACTGACTCAGCAGAAGATCAACTACCGCGCTGCGCAGTCGCGCCAAGCACCCACGGCCACCCAAGGGCTCGGCGCCCGCGCGCGTCGGGCCGCCCGGCGCCAGCGGCCTCGCACAAGATACGGTTAGCCGCCTGGTTGCGCCCACCGGCGCGCATCACATAGCGGCACCGGGCGGTCCCTCAAAACCCGCACGCGAGCCGCGGCCAGCTCCCCTCAGCACCTCGTGCCGTCCAAACCCCTCGAAACAACCCGAAACCCCGCGAGCCAGCGGGCCCCGACACCCGGCGTATGGCTGTGCCGGGGCGGCGCAGAGCTGCGGAGCGGCGGCGCGCCGCCTTACTGGCGGTTGTAGCCGCCAGGGCCGCCGCGGTTGTAGCCGCCGCCGTAGCCACCGCGCTGGCCGCCGCCGTAGCCGCCGCCGCCGTAGTGCTGCTGCTGGCCGTAGGCCTGCTGGCCGTACCCCTGCTGCGCGCCGTACCCCTGCTGCGCGCCGTAGCCGCCGCCGTAGCCCTGCTGGTAAGGTTGGCAAACAAGCAAGCGAGCAGGTCAAGATTGCTGCTGTGATGAGGATCCACGGCGACAATGCCAAAGAAAAAGCTCCGAATGCCAATGCTGCGGCCACGGGTGCCGCAATCGTGCTGGCACCCCCCACCCCCAGTAAGTCTTTAGATCAGCAAGGAGCTTTGCAGGAGTCGATAACTTCACTGCAGGAGTCGATAGCTTCACCGCAGTAGTCCACGGCAACAATATAAAAACAATGACCAGCCCCACCTGCTGGGCGCCGTAGTGCGCGCCGCCGGCGGCGTGCTGGTGCTGCGCGTGCTGCCCCATGTGCGCCTGGCTGCCTGGCTGGCCGCCCGGCTGCTGCATGCCGCCCTGGGGCAGCGGCGCCTGAGCCTGGGCCTGCGGGGAAGCGGGGGGATACGGGGCATGGGCGGAGGTCGGGCAGCGAGGGCGCGGCTGGCAGCTGGCGCGGCACCCTCGCGGCTGCGGGGAGCGTGTCTCTGCAGTCGCCGCCGCGCTGCGCGAACCGACGACTTTTGAGCACGCCCGACACGCGCTCCGACCCACCTGCGCCGACATGCCGTAGGCGCCCAGGCCCGAGGGGTCCTGCTTGTCGGCGGCCTTGACGGCGCCGCCGCCCTGCACGCCGCCGTAGCCGCCGGCGGCGGCGCCAGCGGCGCCCACCGCGGCGCCCGCGGCCGAGCTGGCGTCCTCATAGCCTGGCGCGGCGCGGGAGAAGGCCGCGGGGGAGGGTGCGAAAGCGTGTGGAGCACAGCGGAACGCAGGAACACGCGTTCGCGAGCGCCACGGCGGGCCAAGGACGCCCGCTTGACCCATGCGCGTTCTGACCCCACCGCGTGCGAACCGGCAGGGCACACGCGAGGCACGCTGACGTGCGCCCGAGCGTCACACTAGCTGGTGTGCGGCCAGGTTGTCGCGGGCGGCACGACTGCCCCCACGCTCTCGCGCTGCGCTGCCTTACCGGTCAGGCCGTAGGCGGCGGGGTTGGCGTTGTAGCCTCCGCCGGGCAGCTGGCCCGCACCGGCCGCCACCGGGTTGGCGCCGCTGAAGCCGGGGTAGGCGGTCCTGGGGCGAGGGGAACAGCGGCAGCGGGGCAGGCGGGACGGACGGGATGGAGGGGTTGCTTGCAGGCGTGCGGGATAAGGCGGGGTTGATGCAACCAGCACGGAACGAGGCTGACGCACGCGGTTTGGCCTTTCTTCCGTTGGCCGCGCGCCGCTTTCGCGGCCAGCCTCGACTGCCCTTTGCCCGGGACAGCGCAAGGCCCCTGCTGCGGCAGGGGCCTCATAAGCTCGCCCTTGGCCAGCCCCGAGACACCCACTCCATTCCTCAGCCTGTCCGCACCCCGTACCTCCCGCCCCTGCCATGCTTGCTTGGCATGCTACCTGCCTCCACCCTTTCACCCCCTGCCCTCTCCCAACCCTCACGCAGCACCTCAACCGCGCACCCGCGCACCTCGGACAGCTCATCGTTTCGCGTGCTAGCGACCACCGTGGAGTACCCCGCTCCCCATTCCGCCCTCCTTGACCCCATACCAAGACGCGATCCTTCCCTTCACTACCCCGTCATGCCCTACCCTTCCGCTTCCCCTCCCCCTTCTTCCCCGCCTCGCTCACCTTTGCCCCATGTGCTGGTTGGCCTGAAGGTACGGCGCCGGCTGGGCGGCGGCCGCGGCGGCGGGGGCCTGGTACTGGCCGTATCCCATTTGCTGCAGGGTGGTGAGGGGACAAGATTTGGGGGGGACCGTGAGACGAATCCGACACCGCAGCGCGGTGGTGTGAGCAGTTGACGGCAGGGAGGTGAGCGCGCAGGACTCGCGCAAGGCGCGCGCCGCACCGCCTCCGCCTGGTACAGGGCGGGTTGCGGCCAACGCTGCCGCTGGCCCTCATGCGCTTCACCAGCCCCCGTGGCGCGTCAACCAGCGAAAGAAGCTTGCGCCGCTTTGCAACTGCCCTAAGACCACTGCAAGGTTCCACATCCGTACCGCCCGTACCTGGCCGTAGTACGCCATGGCGTAGGGGTTCTGGTACATCGCCGCGGCGAAGGCCGGGTTGTTGTACGGCGGGTACTGAGTGTACGGCAGCCCAGCGGCGCCGGCCGCGCCGAACTGCTGGGGACGCGGCAGAGGCAGGGCGGAGAGGTGGGTTGCCGTCAGGGCGATGGGCGCGGGCTTGCGGGGCTGCAGCAGAACCTTGCCGAGCGGCGCGACGGCTCGGCAGGACGGCGGACAGTATGACGGCAAGCAGAGGGACCCAGCACGCCGCTGCCCCGCGTTGCGCGCCGCGCCCAACGGAGCCCCCCTGCTGCAGCCAGCAACACGGGCCCGGACCCGGCCCCTCGCCGCAACGCGGTTGCCAAACAGCAGGCCCGCAGCTGCGGCCGGCCCCCACACCATCCGTACCGACCAATGCCGCGCACGACCCCCGCCAGCACCAACACCGCCGCACGCCGGCCTCGCACCCCCACGGCCGGTGGGCTGGCATCCTTAACCCAAGCCCCTCCCGCCTCACGCCACGCGCCTTCGCCCTAAGCAGTGCACCCACCTGCATGGCCGGCGGGATGGCGTTGGGTGCGTTGTACTGCGGCATGCCCGCGGCGCCCCCCTGCGCGGAGCCGGGTACGCCGCCGGGCGCCGCCGCGGCGGCGCCGCTGGCGGCGGCGCTGCTGGCGGCGGCGGCGGCGCCCAGGTCCTGGCTCTGGCTGTACATGCCCGTAGCCGGGTTGTACTTGGCCGCGCCCTGCTGGCCGTAGCCGCCGGCGGCGCCGGCCTGCTGCTGCTGCTGCTGCGCGGCGCCGTACTGCAGGCCGGGCTGCTGCTGGGCGGCGCCGTACTGTCCGTACTGCTGCTGGATCTGGGCGCCATACTGCTGCTGCTGGGGCTGCTGCTGCTGCTGGGGCTGCTGCTGCTGCACCTGGCCCTGCTGCTGGCCGCCCTGCTGCTGGCCGCCCTGGGGCACCTGGCCCTGCTGCTGCGGCTGCTGCTGCAGCTGCTGCGGCTGCTGCGCGCCGTAGGCCGAAGGAGCCTGGCCGCCGGGCGCCTGGCCGTACACGGCCTGGGTCGCCTGCTTCAGGGCGTCCTGTGGGGGCACAGCAGGGGCGCGCTTTCGTGTTGGGGCGGGCCGGGCGCTGCAGAGGCGACGGGTGCGCAGGGGTTGACACGCGGAGCCACCGGGGCAGAGACGGCAGGCGGGCTGGGAGCTTGGAGTCGTGACGCGGGCGGGAGCAACGGCGGGGCGCTAGCGGCAGCGAGGGACGGGGTTCATGCGCTGAGGCCCCGGCAGGCAGCTGTGCTGCCACAGCTGTGCCTCAGGCGCTGCCCGTAGCGCTACCGCCCACGCTGCCCACGCTGGCACCTGGAGCCTGCAACCGCTCCCCGGCCATCCGGGCCTCGCCAGCAGTAAGCAGCGTAGCTAGCGCCCGCGGCGCCGCCTGGTCCTTGCGGGCTGGCGCTACGTGCCCGCCACCCACGCAATGGGAGCCGATGCACGCGAAGACGCGGGCCGCACGCGCCGCACACAGCTCTCCACACAGACGAGATGGCCGCCTGTCTGACCAACTGACCTGATTGTAGGCCGAGTAGTCCGCCTGGCTGAACACGCGGCTCGAGGCGTCGGGCACCTGGCCAGCGCCGCCGAAGCCAGCACCGCCGAACGCGTTGCCGAAAGCGCCAGCCTGCGCGGGGGGAGGCGTACCAAAAGAAGATGGACAAACCTCCGGCTGCAGGGCCGTGCCGTCTCACGCTGCGTGCCAACGACTCGCAATGCGCGGTGGGCAAGCCAGCCGCTGACAGGCCCTTCAGCTGCCTCCGCATGCGCGGACTCCGCCCCGATGGCCCGTAAATGACACGCGCAGTGCGGTGCAGTTCTGAGGTCCCCGTGCCTCACCTGCGACGGGAAGCTGCCGTACGTCTGCGCGGCGGCCTGCTCGGCGCCGGCAGCGGGGCCCTTGTCCGCGGCGGCCTGCGGCCAGGGACAGCGCCAGGGCAGGGCACAAGGGGCGCCCACGTCAGCTCGTCAGCAGCCATTACGCGAGACCGGCAAGAGGCGGCATGTGGCGTACTGGCACAAAAAGAACGCCCAACAAGCCGCTGGGCTTCTGCTGGACGCCGGCGCACGCGGTGCCACCGCCCCGGGCACACGCAGCGGGGGATGCTGGCTGCCAGCTGACAACGTGATGCGGGCCCGCCAGCCGCAGGGCGTGGGGGCGGCGGTGCCACTCGGCCGCCCCCGCCTGGCGCCAGGCCATGGCCGCCGGGCCTAAGCCAGGAGAAGAACGCCAGAGCGCGCGAGGTCGGGCCCCCCAAGATTTGACCTCCCAGGCCGCTGGCGCTGCGGTCCCGCGTCCGCCTGCCCGCTGCCGCAGCGCAGCAGCGCACACAGCTGTCCCAACCCTCGCCTGGCGACGACCGACGAGCGCTGATGTGCCGAAGCGCCGCGGCGCTGCCTCCAGGGCCGCGGTCTGGTCCGCCAAGGCTACAAGACGTAGCTGCCTACTCACACCCGCCCCCCCCCAGCTGCCTCCCAGCGAACTCTGCCCTCCCCGTGCCCCTAGCCCCAGCGCCCGTACGGCAGACACGACACCCACCTGCATAGCGTACTGCGCGTACGCCTGCTTGTACGGGTCCGACACGGCGGCGGCCGCCTGGCCGCCCTGGCCACCCTGCTCGCCACCCGCCTGCTGCTGCTGCGGCACGGCCGCCTGCTGCTGCGGAACCGCCGCCTGCTGCGCCACGGGCGCGGCCGGCGCGGCCTGCTGCTTGGACGCGTCCGCGGCCGCCTGGGCGCCGTTGTTGGCGCCGTACGAGGCCGAGAAGTTGGCGCCGAAGTCAGCCAGGCCGCCGCCAATGCCGAAGGTGCCGAACGCCAGCTGCATCTGGTCAACCTCCGACTGAGCCGCCGGCGCCGCGGGCGCGGGCTTGGGCTGCTCCGCCGGAGCGGGCGCGGCGGGCGCCGGCGCGGCCACGTACGAGGCGTACTGGGAGCTGGCGGTCGGGGGCGCGACCTGGTTGTCGGCGGCCGAGAGCGTGACTGCCTTGTCAGAGGTCACGGGCGCGGCAGGAGCGGCCGCGGGAGCGGCCGCGGGCGGGGGAGACGGGGACGCCGGCGGCGCGGCAGCGGCGGGCGCGGCGGCCGAGGCCGCGGCCTTGGCGCCGCCGGCGAGCATGCCCATGAGGTTCTTCCCCGCGTCCGCGCCCCAGGTGCTCGCGGCGGCGGGCGCGGCGGACGCTGCGTACGAGGTGGAGGCGGCGGGCGCCTCAGCGGCCGCGGGCGCGGCAGCCGCGGGCGGCTCGGGGGAGGGGGAGGCGGGCTGGGCGGGGGCGGGGGCTGGCGCGGCCGGCTTGGGCGGCTCCGGCGCGGGCGCGGGCGCGGGAGCCGGGGCGGGGGGCTTCTGCTGCGAGGCCTTGAGTTTCTCGGCCATCGTCATGCCACCGCCGGGCCGGATGGGCGCGGGGTGCGAGGGCGCGCCAGAGGTCGCCGTGCTGTCCGCCGCGGGAGTCGCGCCCCATGCGCTGCCGGATGTCGAGGTTGCGCTCGCGGGCGGGCCCCACGCCGAGGAGGTCGACGTCGTTGTCTCGGGAGGCTTCTCCTCGCCCCACGCCGCGCTCGACGAAGCGCCCCAAGTCGCGGAATCGCCATCCGCGCCCGATGGCGCGGGCCAGCTGCTGTCCGCGTGACCCGCACCATTGGAAGCAGAAGGTGCAGAAGAGGCGTCTGCCGCGCGCGGGCCGGCAGAAGCTCCGCGCGGGGCAGGAGCCCCGGTAGATCCGCGACCAGTCGCATAGCCACTGCCCCGGCCGCCGCGCCCGCCCTCGCCCCGACCGCGGCCCCTGCCCGCGCCACCATTTGCGAAGCGATCGTAGCCGCGGCCAGCAGAGGAGCGGGTGTCGGGGCGGCGATCGTCCTCGCGCTTGGTAGCCTTCTTCTTGGTCGCCACCGTTTGGAATGGGCTATCGAGCAGGCGCGCGGTGGCCTCGTTCACGTCGCCGCCGCAGAGGTGGAGCATGGACTTGATGTCCTCCTCTGAGGCGCCCGTAGCCTCCTTCATGGTTTCGATCACCTTCTTGGGGGTGGGCTTTTGGTCCGCCATTTTGCCGCAGATCTCGGGGTTTGGGGCAAGGGCGAGGGCGGCTCTCTGTTCTTCTGTCGGGACTAATTAAGACGCGTCAACTAAACATCTGAAACTGGGGAACTACTGCAAGCGGCGGCCCGACTCCCGCTCTCGGCCCCGCCCCGAAAGGCTCCAGGGTGGCCGCGCCACACCCCCGGCACCAAATTCAGACGACTCTCGCCGTAATAATTATTTCATATCCAGTATCAGCACTGCTCGAGCTTTACTAGTTCTCACCCCTCAGAGCGCATGCTGACGCGACGCGCGACCCTTCAGCGTAACCCCCGCCACTTGAGGATGGCGCAATATGCGACACCATGCTATGGCTAAATGAAACTCAGCGTGCGAAGGTGACACTTCCCACGCATGCGCAACGACACGATATTTGAAGCACTGGCGCAAGGCTGGAATTCAACATATGAGCTGCTCACTGGGGCGCAACCACACAGAGCCGGGTACTGGAGGCGACCGATTGCTTGGGCTGCGCCGGGCCCCACCCGCCCCCAGCCCTCGCCCCAAACCTGCCCACGAGAGCTCTGGGTGAAGTACCGTTGCACCTTTCAAAGCCCGCCAAGTGTCGCTGGTCAATGAAAGTGTACTCAGGACAGCGCGTGTCCCACCGGGAAGGAGCATCGTCCTGCCCTTCGCTGCCTGTCCTGAGAGCTCTGTTCCCGCGTCGCAGCGCTTTCGCAGACGCAGGCTTCCGTGGGGCCCGTGCTGCCGGAGCCTGCATAGTGCTGTCGGTATGTCCGATGTGGCTGGTGCTACCACGCCGGCCCTGCTTCTGGCGTGCCGGCTGCCCACAAGTGTGCTGTGCCCTGGCTCATTCCGGCCACGACGCGCTGCCTCGTCCCAGCGCTGTGCACGGTCATATCTCCTGTGTGTCCAGCGCACGAGGTTGTAGCGCCTGCTGCGCAGCCCCCTCCGTAGCCGAGGGCTCACGTGGGATCCATGCTGCTGCCGCTGGCGTTGCGCTGCCGGTCTCCTGTCGGCCGGCGTGCGTGCTCTGGCGCCTGCATGTCGCCTGCCTGGCCTGCCTGCTGCCCTGCTGCCCGCCTGGGTATCAGGCGGCGGCAGCTGGAGGAGGAGACATTGGCGGCCCTGCGCTGCCGCCCGGGCTCTCCCCTGCTGCGACATGCCAGGCGAGGTCGAGCGCTCCAGGCCGCTGCGGCGGAATGGGAGGTCGGAAGGTTTTGCTTGACTTCCACGCTGATTCTACACTATAAGGGGAGGCCGCGTGCAGCGCGCGGTATTGTGCCGGCCAGGCGGGGCGGGCCGGGGGGTGCATGCCACGCCGCCAGGCTCATCACTCCCACCGGTGTCTTTAGACGCCCCCCAAGCTGGACTGCTGCCATCGCGTGTTCGCGGGCTGCGTGACGGGCGTGCCCCTGCGTGCCGTCCGTGTTTGCCTGCTTGGGTTTGTGCGTGCCCCGCCGCCGCCTGCCCCGCCCCCTTGCCCTCAGGAGTGGCTGGCGCTGAAGGCTTGACCTCCGCCCGACCTCGCCACCGAGCGACCGAGCGTCACGATGGCTTGGTAGCGGCCGTAGGAGAGAGCGGTGCCTGGCCGCTTATGGTGCGTTCAAGTGTGCCGACACTGCGGAACGTACGTAGCGTTGCGGGCACAGGCATGCGGCTGTTGGGCAGAGTGCGGTTGTCCTGCCGTTTCAGGCAGTTCGGGCGGCAAAGTCCGGCCCGTGGGGTGAGGGCACGGAGGTCAATGTGCCCAATGCCCCTCAATAGTCCCAGCTATGACCGCATAATGACTGTCGCTGTGCGTCAGGTCTGGGTGGCCTCTTTCTGGGGCGAGCCATGCACCCATGCGCAGCTGGGGCAGGTGTGTGCCGTAGATTAGGCGTACGGGCCCCTGCAACGTTGTGACTTGCGTGCCGCCGAGCCTAAGCGCGGCAGTCGCTCGCGTACCCACACATATCGTGCTAGGAGAGTGTCGGCTTGCTAGTATGAGACAGAGCTGCGTGCTTGGAAAGCGCGGAGCCTTCACGTTGAAGCTGAGCTGCGGTGAAACGATTGCCGGCCCGCCGCAACTGTGTCTTGGCCCCCACTTCCGGACAGGCCAGGCCCCGCCAACCAGCCTATCTGTGCGCGCGGCGTCGCGCTGTGCGTCATTACAACGGCGCTGCGGGCCGGAATAATAGGCCAGCCCGGGAGGCCTCCAGGGCCCTGCCACACAGCAGGCAGGCAGGTGACTCGCTGCGTCGTCCACAGCTCCCCGTGTCCCCGGGGCCGTGCACCTCAGGAGCATGCTCCTGGTCCAGCCCCGGGGGCACGTCTTGTGCTTCGCATTCTCCGGGGCGGCGGCAAGGAAGAGAGGCCGTTGGCGCGGCCGTGGCAGCCGTGCAATCGTCTGTCGCCTTGGCACACAGCGTGTCAGTGGGCAACCATGCGCAAGTGGCGGACCAAAAGCCCACCGCCAAGAAGGTGATCGAAACCATGAAGGAGGCTACGGGCGCCTCAGAGGAGGACATCAAGTCCATGCTCCACCTCTGCGGCGGCGGCGTGAACGATACCACCGCGCGCCTGCTCGATAGCCCCTTCCAAATGGTGGCCGACCTAGAAAAAGGCTACCAAGCGCGAGGACGGTCGCCGCCCCGACACCCGCTCCTCTGCGGATGGGGCGGGCTGAGATGCGTGTGCCACGGCATCGAATTATCCAGTGACCGATGGCTGGGTCGGCGTCCTCGGCACGGCGCGGCTGGCACTGGAAGCCCCCCTGGCAGGGGCCAGGCCTCGGGCCCCGCCGCTGGCCCGCCGGGCCGCTGCGCCTGCGGGGATGGGCGCAGGGACGGTCCCCTCGGCCCCTCTCTCAGGGCCGTGGGCTGAGGCTGGCGAATCCACACGCTGCGGGGTCTTGTGTGCGCATACACCCCGAAGCTTGGCTGCAGTAACGTGTTGCGGTGTCGCGTCCTTCCAGCGCGCGAATTTCAGCAACCAAGCATAGTAACCGACATAGTTGTCGAACACAGCCCCCAAGCGTCCGTACTTCGTGTCTCCGCGGGGATACGCCAGGGCATGCCTCACTCTCTGGTTCAGGCCACACACTCTGGCTAGAGCGCCGCAGTCGACCGCAGCACAATCCGCAGACCTAGCCCTTAACAACCCCATTACCGGTCAATCAAGCCAAGAAACAACGTAATTACGTACCGGTACCAAAAGGTCACACCAAGAGCGTGGAGGCCTCCTCCAACCCCTCCCCAAAACCACCAGCCCCTGCCCACCAGCAAGCCGACAGCGGCTTCCTCACTCCCATACCTGACTTCCACGCTGGGTGTACAGTGACATACGATGCCCCTCTCACACCCGCTCCGCTGTGGTTGGCGTTCTGCTGCCGCGGCCCCTCCGTGACGTGCGCAGCCCCGGCACCGCAGACCGCCTCCCCGCCATGCTGCTGCCCAGCCGAGCAGTGCCGTCGCAGCAGCCGGCGCCCTCGGCCGCCGCTCTCACACCCAGGTAAGCCGCCCCGCGCTGCCGCAGCCTCGTCCGTCCCCCTCCGTCTCGCCATCCCCAGCGCAAGCATCCGATCACAGGGCCCTCAGCGGAAGCCGAGCCAACGTACGGCCCCTAGCCCACGCCGACCCAACACCAGTCGACCACCCGACGGAGCCTGTCAACCCAGTACTCCTGTCCTAGGCGTGCGGCCGGTGGCGGGCTGCTGCTGCCGCTGCCGCTGGCGCGCTGCCATGCATCCTCACGGCCGGCAGCGCTCGTGCACCGTTACCCACACCCCGTCGCGCGGCGTGTGGGACAGGGCCGTGCGCGTGCGCAGCGGCAGGACCTGCTTGGCGTGCAGCTGGAACTGCAGGCGGCGACGAGGGAGGGAGGGAGGGAGGCAGGGGGGCAGGGGGCACGCGGTTGTCGGGGCGGCGCAGCTGCCCTACAGGTGCTCTGAGCGCACAGGCAGCGGGACCAGATGTACGCGCGGCTTGGAGGTGCAGCGCTGAGCGGGAGCAGCGCGCGGGGGCTTCAACGGCCCGCTGCGGCTTCGGCGCTGGCCGTGTACGACGGGCGTCGAACACACACGGGCGTCATGTGTCGGGCATATGTTGATTATTACGAACACACGCGTGCAGTGGGGCCTGGGTCCGTGGCCTGGACCCCGCCCCGACTGCGTGGATGTCCAGGATGTCTGGGTGTCCAGGGCCCGCGCCCCGGGGGCCCTCACCGTGAAGCGGCGGTAGAGGTGCAGCAGCATGACCTTGGCCACCTGGGTGCGAGGGAGGCGGGAGGCAGGTCGTATCGTTAGTTTGCCAATAGCGTCGACATAGTCTATCGAGTCGAATAATTGCCGTGCATATACGATAGGCATGCTATGCGAGGGCTGGCGGGTACGGCAGGTCGTCTGCAGGGCAGGCATGCGTCCTGTGTTTGTCACGGCACGTTCCATTCCACCCCCTCCCACCCCCGGTCCTGCTCACGTGAGTGGCGAACTTGTTGCCGACGCACATGCGCGCGCCGGCGCCAAAGGGCGCGTAGGCGTGTGGGTGGCGGGGGCCTAGCTGCTCGCGGCCCTCGGGCAGCCAGCGCTCGGGCAGGAAGGCCTCGGGCTGCGGCCACAGCGCCGGGTCGTGCTGCAGCGCATGCGTGGCCAGGCACAGGAAGGAGCCCCTGCACGGTACGGGACAGGGCAGGGTACGGCAGGACGCAGCGCTGGGCACCACACCGTGACGTATACGGCATTGACGTGGCACGGGACGGGCCAGGGTAGCAGGCGCCACGCCATGCGCCTGGTTCCTGTCTTGAGGCCATCCCTGGTCGCGGCCGGGCTTCACGGCTCCCGGTGGGGTCCCCGGACAGGGCCTGGCGTGCTGCTCTGGCCCTTTGGGACCCTCGCTACAACTACAACCTAGCAGCGCCGACAGAGGAGACGGCTGGAGTTCGGGCTCTATTGTGGAGGCATTCCCTGCTCGCAGCAGACCACCTAGCGATGCCGACAGAGGCGACGGCTGGAGCTCTTGTGCTCACCGTGGCACCGTGATGCCGTCGCCCACGTCCAGGTCCTCCGGCACCTCGCGGATGAGCGCCGAGCCGGCCGGGTGCACTCGCATCGACTCTTGCAGCACGGCATCCAGGTACGGCAGCTGCGTGTACGGCAGGCGGCACAGCAGGCAGGCATGGCAAGGCTCGGGTTGAAAGTGGATGCACACAGTCGGGTGCCGGGAGGGCCGGCCTGCATGCATCCCAGCGGAGCCAGCGGGCTTGGCAGGGTTGACCGGCGAGGTGCGCGAGCGGGAGAAAGAGGGATGCGGGGGTTGACCCACCCACAGCCCCGCACCTGCGGCATCCCGGCCCCCGCGTCGCCGTCGGCCTCCTGCTCCGCGCCCTTGCCTGCCGCCGCGGCGCCGGCATAGTGCGCGTCGAGCTCCGCAAGCAGCCGGGCCTGATGGGGGCAGAGAGGTTGCGGTGGGGCCAGATGAACGTCACCTGGGGCTGGGTTCCAGCCTAGTCATAGCGCTAGGATGGCGCCAGCGAGCTGTGATGGGCAGGGGGCCCACCTGCGCCTCCGGGTGGCTGGTGGGACATTGCCGCCGGGCCGCGGCCACATCAATGCAACGATGAGCAGCGCCGTGGGAGCCACCTACACCTAGCATGGACCCACCTGCGCCTCCGGGTGGCTGGCGAGCAGGAAGACGGTGAAGGACACGGTCGCGGCGGTGGTCTCGAAGCCGGCCAGGATGAAGGTGAGGCACTGCGCCACCACCTGGGATGGGACCAATGGAGCAGCGTGGCGCAGCAGCAGCCCTCGGGCCACCCGCTGCCAGCACAGGTAACCAGGCGCTGCTCCCTGGATGGCAACATGCCCTCCTCGGGCTGCTGTCAGGCTGAAAAGCACCGGCGCGCCGCCCACACAGTACCTGCACATCGGTCAGCCGCTCGCCCTCCTTGGACGCGCCCGCGCGCTCCTCCAGCATGGCGGCCATGAAGGAGCTGCCGCT
>BDDC01000011.1:74811-109856 GCA_001662425.1 Chlamydomonas sphaeroides
GTGGGCGGGGGCAGGGAGGCGTCGCACAGCAGCAGCGGCATCGGCTGATGAACGGGTGTCAGCAGCAGGCGGCCAGGGCGCGATCAAGGCGCACGCCGGAGCGGTGCTGCCACATAAGCCAGGCAAAGCAGTCCGAGAGGCAGACCTGCAGGTCCACGGCAGCCTGCTGCAAGCAACATGGCCACACCCTCCCAAGCTGCCAGGCTGCCACACACACGCAGTTAGGGCCGCACCTGCTTGAGACCCTCCTCCTCCCCGCCGCCTCCGCCCGCAGCGGCCGCCTCCGCGCTGGCCTTGCTGGCCTGCCACAGCTCCATCAGCCGCCGGCTCACGTCCATGACCGCGCCCCGGGCGGCCATGTGGCGGCGCTGGGGGCCGTCGGGCAGCACCGCCGCCAGGGCCACCCACAGCGGCATCAGGCCGGGGAAGATCCACTGGGGGCGCGAGGCGCAGTTCGGGGAGCAGCGCTGCTCTGTCAGCCACACACTGTCCCAAGGAACGGCCCCAGACCGGTCCGGTCGTCGAGGAGCAGCGGCACGCGGCACGGCAGCAGGTACGGCACTGCCGTACACGAACGCGCCTTGAGCGGCAGGTACGCGGTGGCGTGGTTGACGTCCAGGCAGGCAAAGCACTCGCGCACCGCCGCCACCAGCGCAGCGCCCAGGCCGTCAGCCGAGGCGTCGCTGGCGGCGCCAGCGCCGGCGCCCCCGCGCGGCTCTCCGTCCAGGTTGGTCTTGAAGTCCACGCTGCGGGGAGGGGCAGGCGCACGCAGGACGGTCAGGGCGGCTGGACCCAGCCCGACATCACGCACGCTGGGATACCGCGTTGCAATGTCCGCAGGTAATGTCCGCATGTCCGCAGGCAGCGTGGTGCTGCAGTGCACTTACAACGGCGGCAGCCCCACCCGACAGCCCACAGGCGGCAACCGCGGTGCCGCCGCTTGCACACCCGGCAGCACCGCCCCATGGTGCCGCCGTGCTGTCAGCAGGGCTTCAGCCAGCACGCCCGACAGCCCACAGGCGGAGGCCCCCGGCAAGGCAGCTCTGAGCCATGAAGGCTCAAAGCCTTCGGCCTGCTACCCGGAGCCTAGATAAGCCTGTCACCTCGCCCATCCAGCCGTACGCATACCCTACTGCATGTCGCTGCGGCGCGCTCTTCACTCACCCGTACGCCACCTCGCCCACGGCCGCCAACGTGACGTCCGCCAGCGACATCATCAGTTCGATGGGCTCGCCGCTCGCCGCGTGGCGGCTGAGGCGCGGCAGGAAGCGGCTGATGCACCGCCGCACCGCCGGCAGGTGGGACGCCAGGCTGCGGGCCAAGAGGACAGGAAGGGCGGGCGGGAAAGATGGGCTCGTTGGGGGCAATCAGGTGGCTGGGTGAGTCACGTGCCTGTGCTTCGGGATCGATCCTGCTGTGTGCAGCCCTCGCAGCCCCTGCCTTGACAGGCTGCCTTCCCGCCGCCCCTGCCCATCGTGCCCTGCTCCGCTGACGCGCCCACCTGGAGGGGTGGACGATGGAGGACTCGAAGGCCTTGCGGGCCATGCGCCAGGAGGGCCCGTTCCTGCGCGTGCGTGCGAGCGGCCCCAGCAGGGACAGGGAGCAGGGACAGAGCAGCGCGTGAGTCGCTGCCGCAGGGACAGAGCAGCGCGCGGGCGTACGCTAGCCGGGCTGCGAGGTTCGTTACGGCAGGGAAGGGGTCACGGCGGACGCAGCTGCTAGGCTGGAGCAGGTAGGGCGCACACGGCGCAGTTACAGGTGTGGGCGTAGCACCCCACGTATCCACTACGGCATCCGTACGGTATCCGTACCGCATGAACACAAGCGTCTCCGAGTCCACATCGTACGCCTCGCCGGTGAGCATGTGGATGCTGTGCTCGTAGCCATACGGCCGGCTGAGCAGCTTGTGGGCGTACTTGCTGCGGGGGCGGACACGGAGACAGCAAGCCAGCAGCGGCTCGGACAAGGGTAAGCGTGGAAGGTGCCAGAAGAGAAAATGCAGGTTTGGGAATCGGGGCAAAAGCAGGCATGGCGGGGCTTGATGTGGGTTGGGGTCTGTGTTGGGAGGGCCGGACGTGGACAGCAAAGGCGGGCTGGCGGCGACACCGCGGCGGTGGACCCCAGTGGGCACAAATGCAATGAGGGAGCTGGCGAGCGGCGCCGCATAGCGCTTACCGGACGAGGTCCGGGTCGCTGAGCACGATCCACGGCTTGTTGGCGAACCAGATCTGGGCCGGAGTCCGGGCGGGGGTGTGTGGGGGGCGTTGGGGCTCAGCATCGGCTGGCGTGCTGCATCGGATGTGAGGAGCAGGGCTGTGACGAGCCGGGGCTCGAACCGGGTCTTACCTTGAACACCCTGCCATACTTGCGGGAGATGCGGTCAATGTAGGCTGTGAGGTCCTCTCCGGCGATGCTAGGCAGGTTGCCAAGCAGCGGCAGGCCGAGCGGGCCTGGGACGTGGGCAGCAGCACAAGTTATGAGGACGGGCCCAGAGCCGCGCGTGCGAAAGGCCGGATAGGCACAGGGAACCGGGTTCGGGATAGAGATGGCCAGCTGCCAGACCTGGGATTCGGCGGAGTCTCCACCGCAACACGGGGTTGAGCGCGGCCCAGAGCAGGCCCTGCGATGAACGCGCGAGAGGCTCCGTTAGCAGCTTGCGTTGGGAGATATATGCGCCACACGGTAGGGGCAGAGCCTATGTCGTGAAGGACTCGCAGCCAGCTAGCTTAGGACGAGAGCGCTCCCACCAGCAGAAGCGCGCCTCCAACCGCTGCGAGAAGCATGGCAATACTTTTTGCCAGCTTTTGCGCCGCACAGGTAAATCAGCGGCGGAAATCGAGCAGACCAGGAGCAGACCGTCGTATGCGCCCGAGTCGAGCCTCGGGCAGCCTCACAGAGCACACAGGCGAACTGACTTGAGCGTCTCCTTAGCTGGTGCAGTACTCTGTCACAACTAGAGCAGGTGTTATATGTGCAGCCCGTTCAAAGCGGACCCAGGGGCCGGTTCCGCCTGACCCGCTTTGCGATGGTCGATCCCCGCTGCCCGAATCTCTTGCTCAAACAGTTGATGAATGTCTTGCTATAAGCTTGGGCTGCTGGCGGCCCCACACGCACGCTGCCGCGAAGAACAGTCGCCGACGCGACGGAACACTTGCTGAGCGTGCACTGCACTTCTTACTTCGGCCAAGACTTTGAGCATACATCGTCCCTTGTGAAGCAGACATTGATGGCTGTTTGCGGCTTCTGCAGGCTGAATCACATTGCAACCCGAGCTCGCTAAGCGAAGAAGCCCCCAGAGCAGACAGCCAACATAAACAATTTCACATAGACATAGCTTTCCACTTGCGGCTGTGTGTGCTTTGACCGCCGCTCTGCAGTGTGCGCTGTCACACAGCGCCCGAGAGCGCAACGTAAGCTGCAGGAGAACCAACATGCATCATAGGCTGCACAGGAACCTCTAGGGTCGTTGTCGTGGCGGCAGCCTGCAATCGTCGGCGCGCAGCATCGGCGTTCTGCCATGCCAGCCGCACGCTAGGCCCCGCCTGCCTTCGGCGAGGCGAGGGTCATGGCGTCAGCCTTGTCAGGCTCTACGGTCAGCCTGGCGTGGCCAGCCAACACCGGAAGCACCTCCGTGGCTGGCATCGCAGCACCGGTCGCACTGCTGCCCATCCGCGCACGGCGCCGCCTCGCGCTTTCCGCGACCGGCACGCCCGCCGGACCCTATGCACAACCACCTCCAGGCCGTCGCAGCTGGCGGCGTCTTGTGGCCGTGGCTGCGGCAGCAGCCCGTGCCGCTGCCGCTGCTGCTCGCCCCACGCCGCTGCACCTGGCCGGCCTCGCGCCGCGCCAAAGCGCCACACCCACGCCTTGGGGCATCAATCCATGCCCCATTCCCGGCTCCGATGCCATCACATCCAGAGCGTCCATCTCGGGGCGGGCAAGCACGCCGAGCCTGCCGCCGCGCGGCGACGTCGCCTTCGCCCTGCGCCGTGCCGCTGTCGCCGCCGCCACTGCCGCGACGGCGCGTGGCTCATCGGCGCCCTCCGTTGACCGGGCCGGCGGCGACGGAACTCTGTCTCGAGGGTACTCGCACGCTAACGGCACCGCTACCGTCGGGCCGCCAAGTACCCGCCCCAGCGGCGCCGATGCTGCCGGCGGCGGCAGCGGCGCCCTGCGCCCCGCGCTGAGCGTCGGTGACACGTGGGATGCTTACGAGCAAGCGGCCATGGAGGCGGAGGCATGGGTGGAGGCCGAATCCGTGCAGCCGGCTGCACGGCCGGGGGCTAGGGCAGCTCCGAGCAGGCGCGATGGCGGGGCCCTGCCAGCAGTGGCGGCGTCGGGGGCGGCGGCGCCGAGGCCGGTGCCGCCGGCCCCGCCGCCCCCTGCTACGCTTGGAACCAGGTCCGTGCCGGCCGATGACGCCGCCGCCAGGGCTACTTCCAGCCTTAAGCAGCAGAACGAGGAGAGAGCTGCCGCGGCCAGGCCGCCGCCGGCGTCACCGGCGCCGAGCAGCAGCCGTCGGCGTGGCACAAGCGGCACCACAGCTGGCGGCGGCGGCGGTGGCGGCGGCGGCGGCGGCGGTCAGCGCCGCGCGAGCAGCCTCGTAGCGTGGTGGGAGTCGTACGAGCGGGAGTCGGAGCCTCCGACCAAGGCCGAGGCGGCCGACGCAGAGGCTCGGGCCGCGGCTATCGCGGATGCCGAGGCGGCGGCGGCTCGGGCAGCGGCGCCGCCGACCCACTCCACGATCAGCGCGGCAGCAGCCATGTCGGAGGGCGATACCATGCAGGCGGGCGGGGCTGCCTCGTCCGAGGCCTCGGAGCCGGGGCTGGGCCCGGCTGCTGCGTCGGATGGGGCCGAGGCGGCGGCGGGGCAGCCCAGCGCTGGCCTGGAGGCGCCGGGCGCAGCCGGAGACGAGCCGGACGGTCCGCTGGATTGGTCGGACGTGCTGCCGGACTATGTGGACCCGGACTACGAGCAGGGCCGGCTGGGCCGGGACCGGCTCACGGCGCTGTACTACATCAGGCACGTGCTGGAGCTTCGTGCACCTGAGCTGGCTGCTGAGCGGCTCGGGCGCTAGCTACCCGGCGCCCCTGCCCACCTGTTTCCCTCTAGCCCTCTCCCACCCGTGCCGCTGCTACTCTTGGTCTGCGGGCGGTATTTCGGCGTGGCTCTGCGTGCCCCGTGTCCCCCACTGGCCAGCTGCCGCGCCCACCCTCCTTCCCCTCCCCTCTCCTCCCCGCGGCAGGCACCTGGTCCGGCGGCGGCTGATGGCCTCCGACGACGCGCGGCTGCTGGTGGACGCGCTCGACTGGTGGGGCCGAGGGCCGAGGGGCTCGACTGGTGGGGCCGAGGGCCACCGGACGGGTTGCCGCTGCTGCACCGGCCGGCGCAGTGCGGCGCAGGGGACAGCAGGCAGCAGGCGCCACGCACCGCGGCGCAGCTGGGACGCCGAGGCAGCGCCACGGCGGCGCGCGCACCCCTATCCGCCTCACCGGCGCGCGCCTCACAGCAGGCGCGCTGCCCCGTGCAACCGTCCTGCCCCTGGCCGCCCGCCCCCAGGTGTGTGCCGCTGATGGACCTGGCCTGCGTCAAGGAGGCCTTCCGCATGATCCGAACAGCCAAGCAGGCGAGTGACAGCGAGGACTGAGGGCCAGCGGCGCCCGGTCGGCGGGGCGCCAACCCCATTTCGCGCCAGCGCCGCCACCCACCCTGCCGGCTACTTGCATGCTGGCCCGCACTCCTTTGGGCCGGGGCTTGCGCTCGGAGATTCCAAGGTAGTTGCTTGCTCCCAGAGTACATCCCCGCCCGCCATCCTCCCTCTGCAGAGCCGCGAGTTCCCCCGCAACGCCCAGCTGCTGTGCAGCCCCCGCTACGCTGCGGCGCACGCCTACGTGGCCGCCCGCCTGCTCGGCCTGGTGGGCGTGTACGGCACCGCCGTACTGGACTGGTCGTACGTGGTCACGGTGGCGAGCGGCATGGCGGCGGGCCGCATCAGGTGCGGCCCATGCGGGTGATCGCTCTGCGTGCGCGCGAAGGCCGGCGGGGCCGCCGCGGCGTGGGGACGGCGATGGCCCTCCTGTCAGGCTGCCGTGGAGATCAAGGGCCTTGGCCGTCACGTGCTCACGTTTGCCAAACTTGCCACCGCTGCGCTCGGATGACGCAGGGACCCGGAGCTTCGCCAGCTGATCCACGACCGGGGCCTGGAGTTGGCTAAGGAGCACTTGGCGGCGCAGCGGCGGCGGCGGCAGCAGCGGCGGCAGCAGCCCGGCGCGGCGGAGGCGGCAGAAGTGGAGGCGCCGCTCCGGCGCAGCCCGCGCTGGGGCCACGGCGACGGTGGGCAGCAGCGGCGGGCGGCCGGGCCGGGCGGCGAGGAGGATGGGGTGACGTTGCGGGACCTGGTGTGCCGGCTGCTGCTGCCGCTGCAGTCGACCGGTCAGCCGATCGATCCCCAGTATCTGCAGCTCGTCGACGAGATGCTGCATCCGCCGCGCGAGGAGGACGAGGAGGCGGAGGACGAGGAGGCGAAGGACGAGGAGGCAGCCGCGGCTGACGGTGCTGCTCCGGCCGGCGGCGCAGGCGGCGCAGGCCCAGCGGCGGCGGTGGCAACCGCCGCCATCGCCGCGCTGCTGCGCGCTGAGCCCAGCGGCGGCGCCGCCGCCAACGCGAGCCTCACCCCTGGCGAGGCGCGCTGGCGGCAGCGCGTGGCCGACTCGCGGCGGCGCCAACTGGCTGAGGAGCGGCAGCGCAAGCTGCGTCAGCGGCCGCTCTGGCTGCTCCGTGACGTGCTCGAGCTGTACGGCAAGACCGGCATACGGCTGTCCCCCCTGGCGGAGGCGGCGTTGCGGGACAGCTGCCTGGCCACGGCCGCCGACCTGCGCGCCGCCGCCGCTGGCAGGCTGGCGCCGCCGCCGGCCGCCGCCGCCGGCTCGCTGACGTCGTGCCTGTACATGCTGTCGCGCGTGGAGCTGCAGGCCCCGGTGGCGGCGGCAGCTGACGGCGTCGCCGCCGCAGGCGGCGACACCGCGGCGGTGGATCCGTCCTGGACCGCCGAGGCCTTCGCCAGCCTCCGGCCTTGGCTCAGAGAGCTGACGCCGCTGCAGCTATCCGGCGTGCCGCTGGCGGCGGCCCGGCTTGGCGTGGCGACGGCGCTGCTGGCGGTGCCGTCGCGCTCGCCGCCGTCGCCGGCGGCGCCTCCGGAGCCCAGCGCCTTCCTGCTTGACTACCTAGACGCCGTCGACGCGGCGCTGGCGGCGCCGTCGAAACCCATCGGCCGCGGCCTCCGCGGCGGCGGCGGTGGCGGCGGCGCCAGCGGCCTCAGTGCTATCGACGTCCTGGACATCGTGTCTGGCCTGGCGGCAGCGGGCCTGGGTGCGCTGCCGCCGAGCCACAAGCCCCTGTACGGCAGGCTGCTGTTTCGGGTCAACGCCGAGCTGTTGTACCAGTCCGGTCAACGCAACAGCTACGTGCCGCCGGCGATGCTGGACCTGCTGCCGGCGCTGGGCCAGATCGCGCGGCAGGCGGGCAGCTTCGCGGAGATCCCGGCGAGGCTGTTGGCAGACATGCTGGCGATCATGCAGCCGCTGCTGCCCGGCCGACACGCGGACGGGCTGGCGGCGGTGGCGGCGGCCATGGACGCCATGCGCTGGGTGAGTTGGGTGACCGACGAGTGGGTGCGCACCGTGAGTTCGGGCTTCGCAGCGGAGCACATGGGGGCAGGGCGCTTGCCAGGGCGGCCGCAGTGCGCTGCCCCGGGGCGGCCAGGGAGGAGCACGGCTGTGCGGGGCCCCTGACGCGTCGCCGCGGGTTGCGGTGGTGGTGTCCGCAGGTGTCGCCTCCTCGTGGCTGGGTGGGCGCTTTGTACGAGGCGCTGACGCTGCGGCTGCACGCGGACCCTCGGATGGTGCCAGCGCCGGAGGAGCCTCAGCCCGAGCCCGAGCTGGAGCCGGGGCCGGGGCCAAGGCCCCGGCTGGAGCATGCACATGTATCGGAGCAGGGGCAAGTACCTGCCGGCGCCGCCGAAGCGGCAGGCAGCGAGGCCTCGCCCTCAGCGGCAGCGGCGCCGCCGCTGCGGCGGTGGCAGAGCAGCGCCAGCTCCTGGGCCTTCCCGCCGCCGCAGCAGCGCGACACGATCCGGCTCGACAGCATGGTTGCGCTGCTGAAGGCGTCCGGCCACCTCGCGCGGGCCGTGCGACCGGACACGCACGGCGGCGGCCACCGCGGCGCCGCGGCGGCGGCGGCGGCATCGCCGCCAGTTGCGGCAGCGCTGGCAGCAGTGGGCGTCATGCCGCCACCGCTGGCGGCGCGGCTGACGGAGCTTCTGGCGACGGCGCTGGCGGCGAGCGAGGCTGGGCCGCAGGAACTGGCGGCGCTTGCCACGTTGGCGGCGCCGCCCGGCACCGCCGCCGCGTCGGCGGTGCCGTTGGCCGGCGCCGACGGCTGCTGCACGCTGGCCCTGCTGGACGCCTTGTCCGGCCTGCCGCCGCCGCCGCCGCCGCCGCCGCCACAGGGGCGGCCCAGCGTCGACGTCGCTGGGTCCATCGCCCGTCGCATCGTGCTGGATGCCCTGGAGCAGGGGCTCATCCTGCAGATGAGGGGTGACGGCGGCAGCGGTGGACCGCACCCGGCCGTGGCGGCCCGCGGTGCCGCCGTGCTCGAGCGCCAGCTGATGGCGGCGCTAGGCCGGCCGCCGTCGCCGGTCTGGCGCGAGTTGGCATTGGCGTCCCTGGCGGCGGCCGCCGCTGCGGCGCAGGATGCGCTCCTCGTCGCCGACGGCCGGCTGCAGGCCGCCGCCTCGTCTGACGGTGCCGCCGCCGGCGCTGCTGCTGTCGACCCTTCCCTGGCGGCGGCGGCTGCCGATGCGGCGGTGGTGGCCCTTCGCGCGGCCAACGCCCTGCTCGATGCCGTCGAGGACGGCTCAGTCGCGCCGTCGGCCCGGGACGTCGACGCCGTGTGGTGGCGGCGGGTGTCGTACGCGGGGAGCATCTGCCTCGCCGTCAGCGGCGATGGCATGGTCCTGAACAAGCACTCTGCCTGGCTCCGCGACGCGCCGTCGGCGCCGCCGGAGGTGGCGGCAGCGCTCCTGGACGACGCAATCCGGTTCGCGCAGCACCTGGCTCGCTGCATTGCTGCAGGCCGAGCACCCGGCGCATCAGTGCCGTCGCTGCTGGCTCTTACCACCGACTTCTTCGCCGACCTGACCGGGGTCGTCATTCAGTCTTCTAAGAAGATAACGGAGCAGGGACAGCACCCAGGTCCAGCGCCGCCGGCCCCTGGGCGCTCGCCGAGGCCGACGGCGACGGTGGCTCTGCCGCCGCTCAGCCCGGGCCAGGTCGTTCGGCTGTCGGAGGTGTGGTCCCTCAGCCGCTACTTCCCCACGCGAGACCCGCGGCTGGCGGCGGCAGAGGAGGCATACGCGGCACAGGTACGGCGCACGGGTACGGCACGAACGTCAGTCCACGGGTTCGCTGCGTCCGCTGCAGCAGCAACAGCAGCGAGTCTGTTACCCAAGCAGCAGCCCGTACCGTGCCAGGTGACGTGAGCGCCTGCCCCCCGGCCTGCCTCTGCGCCCGGCTCACGCCTGTGCCCTTCCTGCTGCCCGCCTGAACCGCGGCCCTGCGCCTCCGCCTCCTGCTCCTCGGCCGCAGGTGAGCGCCTGCCTGCCGCAGCTGTCGCCGCTCGACTGCTGCGCGGTGGTGCGGGCGCTGGCGGCCCAGGGCTGGCAGCCGCAGGAGGGGCTCATGGACGAGCTGCTGGAGGCTATGCGGGTGCGTGGGCTGGGGTGGGAGCTGGGCGGGAGACGGCGAGTCGGGCGGTATAAGTACGACAGCCGCACGTGCGGTTGGGGGGGGCCGTACTTCGTGGGGAGCTCATGGACGAGCTGCTGGAGGCCATGCGGGTGAGTTCGCGGCCCACGCCAGCCACTCGCTGCACCCTGCCATGTTCTCGCTACATGCGGGTCGTGTCAGCGGCGGCCTGTGCCATGGCAGCGCGTGATGAAGCAGGTGCACGTTTGTTGTGAACACGTGCTTGCCTTGACTCTGCCGCAGGCCGACGGCGGCCTGGCCAGCCTGCGCGCCGCGCACGGCCCTTCCGCGCTGGTGCAGCTGCTGTCCTGGCTGGGTGCCGCGCGCTTCTGCCCGGGCGACGAGTGGATGGGCGAGCTGCTGGCGGCACTGCTGCCGCCGCCGCCGCCGCTGGAGCAGGCGGTAGCGGGCCCGGCCGACGAGCAGCAGCAGCAGCCACCGGCGGCGGCGGCGCCGCCGCCGCATGCGCCGCCGCCAGCCCCGGCTGTGCGGGGTGGTGCGAGTATGGATTCGCCCACTCCGGCGGCGGCGCAACAGCCGGAAGCGGCGGTGGCGGCGCCGTCGGCGTCCAGTGCAGCACTGGCTATGCCGGCGGCTGCGACAGGGGCAGCGGCGGCGCCGCCGCCACCTCATGCGGCCGCCCTGCAGCGGCTGCCGCAGCTCCGGCCGACCTCGGCGGCACTGCCGGGCGCAGGGCTGCTGCAGCCGCCGGCGCGGCCAGCGGTGGGCGCTGGGGCTGGCGGGCTGCTGCAGCCTCCGCCGCCGCAGGCGCACATGGGGCGAGCAGCGGCGGCGGCGGCGTCTGGTCCGGGGGAGTCTGATGCCCTGGGGCAGGACGCAGGGCTGAGGGCGCAGGAGGCTGCTGGCACTGTGGGGGACAACAGAACGAGCAGCGGCGGCATCGAAGCGGACAGCACTACGACAAGCAGTAGCAGCACTGGCGTTAGCAGCAGCAGCATGGCTAGTAGCAGATCCAGCGACCGCGACGCTGGCGGCAGTGGGCTCAACCGCCTCCAGTGTAGCGTAGATAGCAGCAGCAGCAGCAGCAGCGCCACAGCAACCATTCTTCGCGATGTATCCCACATTGTCGCCAACAGCAGCACGCATAGCAGCCCAACCCAGCGCAGCATAGATAGCACAGCGCACGCCGGTGCTGCAGAGCCCGGCGGTGCCGCCGCCCCTCACGGCGCCGCGGCGCCGTCGGACGAAGACCAAGACGCTGTCTTGGGCTTAGGCCTGAATGAGATCAGGGCCCTGGCGGGCGCCCTGACTGTGCTCAAGTTCACACCGCATGTCGGCTGGCTGCGCGGAGCGCTCGCTGCCGGGGGCGCCGCCTCCCTGGCGGCCTCTGCCGTCGCCGTCCGAACAGCCGACGGCGCCGCCGCTGTCGACGGCGCCGCTGTGCCTTCGCAGCTGGTGGCGGCGCTCCGTGCCTGGACCTCAGTCGCGTCGGCAAGCGCGGCGGCGTTGGCGGCGCCTAGCGGCGCCGCGGAGCGGTACGAGCTGGCGGCGGCGGCGGCGCGCTTCGCGACTGACATGGCGGCGGCGACGGGGCCGCTGCTGGTCTGGATGTCGGCCGCCGACCTGGTCACCTGCGCCGAGGCCCTGAGCTCGCTGCAGCAGCTGGCGGCGACGGGCCCCACCGCCGCCACCATGTCTGCCGCCATGTCTGCCGCCACCGCCGCGGACGTCGCCGCCGCCGACGCCCTGGGCGCGCCGCCGACGCCGGCGCGCCGGCCGTCGCTGCGCGCCCGCTGGTGGTCCGAGCTGGAGCGCGCGACGGCGGGGGCGCTGCTCGTGCCGCCGTCGCCACCGTCTCCTTCTCAGCCGTCGTCGGCGCCGCTGCCGCCGCAAGCCAGCGGCTACCACCTGTCCATGGTGCTCCGCTGCATGGCCCTGTCGGGCCACACGCCCTCTTGGGCCTGGCTGCAGCGCTACTGCCGCCACACGGCGCCGCTGCTTGCGACCGCCGCCTTCAAACCCATGGACATGGCCTTCTGCCTCTGGGCGCTGGCGCGCTGCCACCCGGCCGAGGGGCCGGCGGCGGAGCCGCCGCCGCCGGCGCTGCGGCCGTGGCTTGACGCCGCGCTGGCGGCGGTGGAGCGCGCGCTGCCGGCGGCCAACAGCGCCGACCTCACCCAGGTGAGTGGGGTGATGGCTGATGGGTCGGCACACAGTCACGCGCCGTACAGCACCACGGGTCCTGCCGACGGTCCGACGGGTTACCCGGCATGAGCTGCTTGTGCGTAGCACGTGCCGCATGTGTTGGGTGTGCCGTGTGAGTCACGGCATCGGAACCGCCGCCCGCAGGTGTTCTGGGCGCTGCCGGTGCTGGGCCTGCCGCCGCAGCGGCGCTGGCTGGCGGCGGTAGAGGCGGGCACGGCGCGCCGGCTGCGATCGCTCACCCCGGCCGCGCTCGTGTACGGGCTCTGGATGCACGGCAAGTTCGGCCACGCGCCGGACGAGTCGTACGTCACGCAGGCCTTGCAGGTACGGCACCGGTTGTTGTACGGTACCGGTATGCGGCAACAGCGTCCATGGGCACCCGCGCACCCCCAACATTCCTCCGCGGACGCTCTATCCCCACGCTGCTCCGCCCCTCCCTGCCGCCGCCTGTCCCCGGCCGCAGGTCCTGTACCCCCGCCTCCAGGGCCGCGCCTGGGAGGACGCGCCTGGCCCCAGCCGCACGCCGGCCCGCGCGCCGCGGCCTCCCTCCTCCTCCTCCCGCGGGGAGCCGCTGCTGAGCGCGCACCTGCTGTCGCTGCTGGCCCATGCTCTGTCGCTGCTCGACTACATCCCCTCGGACCGCTGGCTGGAGGAGTACCTGGGGGTGAGTGGTCAACTCTGTGCAGGGTGGAGCCCCGGTCGGCCAAGGCCACCTCAGACGTCGGGTGGGGTCGGGTGGCGGCCATGCACCAGTCGAGCAAACGTGCCAGTCTAGAAGCGAGGAGTACCTGGGGGTGAGCGGTGTGCTTTGCAGAGGACGGAGCGCCGGTCGGGCGATTGCTGCGGCTCCTGCGGCTCCCAAGGGTGGGGTGCTTGTCTTGCGCCAATCCTGCAGACATGTCCAGAAGAGTACCTGGGGTACATCGCTGTGCGAGTTTTGGCGGCGGGGCTTTGGTGGGGTTTCGGGGCCGTGTGTCGCAGGACGAGGAGGAGAGGACGATGCTCCCCGCACAGCCTGCCCTCGCGCCGCGTCCCCCACCAGTCGCCTGACCCCGACCTCCCCTTCCCCTCCCTGCCTGCCGGCCCTTCCGCCAGGCGGTGCTGCGCTCGCTGCCCAGCCAGCGACCCGTGGGTCTAGCCATCACGCTGCGTGCGCTGGCCAGCCTGCAGGTGCGCTCAGCCTGCTGCCCACGGCCTGGGCATGCCTCGTCGGAGAGCCCACCCAGGGCGGGGGCAGGGCAGGGAAGCACGTTACGCGAATGTGTGCCTGGAGCGTATCGTGACTGCTTAGAAGCCCTTTGTGGAGCCTGATCCGGATCTTCCCCGCCGCGCTCACCCGCTGTTCACACGGCAACACACCCTCTTGCCAACGTGTTGCCGCACACCTCGCAGGTGCTGCCCTCGGCCGCCTGGCTGGACTCGCTGCTAGCAGCCGCGCAGCGGTACCTGCCACCTCGCCGCGAGCTGGTCCCGCACCCCCACCAGCACCGGCCGCAGGCGCGCCAGCAGCGGCCCGGCGGTGCCTACGGCCGGGACCCCAGCCCAGGGCCAGGCGACAACCGGAGCCAGGGCCAGGGCGGGGCCGCTGGGCCCAGCGCCGGCATGGCGCGGGGCGCGGCGTTTACGGAGCAGCAGCTCGAGGCGCTCCTGTCCGCGCTGGTGGACCTCCGCGACTGCGGAGACGATTCCGGTCCGGAGCGCGGGTTTACAGCCAGCCCAGAAGCTGCGGGCGTCGCGCCCTCGCCGGCCGCGCTGCGGCGCTTCCTGGCGGCGGCGCTGGCCGCGGCGCCGGACAACCGCAAGGTGGGCGCCTTCTACCGCCTGCTATCTGAGCCGGACACGCAGCAGCCGACAGCGGGTCACGGTCCAGACCCGGATGCGTCACAGCAGCCCGGGCCGGCCGCGGCCGTGCAGGCGCCGCGCTTCGCCGCAGTGGCCCCTGCCCAGCACCCAGCAGCCGGCGCGCAGCGCGGCAACTCCCTGCTGCTGCGGCCCCAGCTGTCGAGCCAGGCCTTGGCGCCTCCTCCGGCGCCCGGCCGAGGCGGCAGCGCGCCAGGGCCGCGGCAGCCGGGTCTGGAGCGGCCCGGGCCGCCTGCGGAGCGGAGCGTCGCCGCAGCGCCCGGCTCGCGCGCTTCAGGGGCCGAGCAGGCGCCTGGGCCCCAGGCCGGGCAGGGCAGCGGCGTGGTAGGTGCGCGGCGGCCAGCAGGCGGCAGAGCGCCGCAGCGGCGGGGCGCGGCAGGCCGGCGGCAGTCGCGCAGCCAGGGCGGGGCAGTGCACGGTGGCCCGGGGGCCGGGGTGTCAGGCGGACGCGAGCACGCTGTGCCACGGCCGCGGGTGCTGCGGTCGGTGCCAGCCGGCTGGCGTGGGGCGGCTGGAAGGCGGCGGGGTGCTGCGGCCGGGGCTGGGGCGGCGGGTCCGATCGGCGGCCCGGCGGTGCAGGGGCCTGGCACGGCAGCGGCAGGGGGCGGCGCGCAGGTTGCGTGAGCCGTCAGCGACGGGGCCCTGTGGGCTCGGCAGAGGTGTGGCTTGTGTCAGCGGGGCGCGGCATGCGGAGCTGCAGCAGCCAGGTAGAGGTTCTCATAAGAAGGCTGGGGGATGTCGGGGCAGGACGGGGGAATGTGCGCGCGATGCTCGCGCCATTGCGCTTGCGCGTCGTGTAAGACGAGCGCTGCACGCAAAGTACATCACTTGGCTCTGGGTGGCTCCCGCGTAATTGGAGGCAGCCGGCTGGACCCGCCGGGATAGCTGCCGTGGGTCCAGTTATGAACTCGGTGGGCAGTGTGCTCCGCGGTTTTAGGCGCTGGCCTTCGCACCAATCAGGCGTCTTCCACCATCGCGTACATCTACGCACGCATTGTGGATTCTTCCTGCATGCCCGCTGCTTCCACCACAGACGGTCGCTGTCGACCCCTTCGGGCAAGGTAGACCGTGGCGGACCAGGCCGTGCCAGCCGGCCCTGCTGCCTGCTGTGCCGACGGCGCTTCACCATTGCCATTTTCTGGGTATATGCAGGCCCTTGTCTCGAAACGCTGGGAGCTCGCTCGCCCCACCGGCAGACCGCACGGGCGCATCAGCTAACCAAGGCGGGGGCGGGGGGGGGCGGGGCGCCGCCCCCCTCGTCCCCACCTGCATGCTGAGATCTCCCCCTTCCCTCACCCCCTCCTATCTCACGTGGCGGAGGCAGGTGGTCCTAGACCCTGGACGCCCCGTCCCCTTAATTCACCCTAGGCGGCCCCGCCCCAGGGTACTTATTTCTATTTCTATTTCCATTTACTGGACCTACACCTGCTGGCGACGGGGCGCGGCGTGGCGGGGGGCATTTCAACCCTCTGCCTTCACACGCTCCAGGGCCAGGGCCTCGGCCTCGGCCGCGCAAGCAGCCGAGACGCAGCAGGGGCCGCACGGGTGCAGGGGCATCATGGCGGCCGCGCCCGCCGCAGTGGGCGGCAGCTCGCGAGCGCCAGCGGCGCCGGTTGAGCGGTTGGGGCGGCGGCCGGCCTGCCCCGGCGCAAACCCACCGTCAGCGCCCGCAGACAGCGGGACCGCCTCCTCGGTCAACGACACCGACACGCCCGCTTCGAGGCGCCGCAGCGGCGCCGGCCAGGGGAGGGGGGCAGGCCGCCGCACCCGTGGTGCCGCCGCAGCCAAGGTGACCGGCCAGCAGGTGCTCGCGCCCGTGGCGCCGTCGACGCCAGACGGCGCGCGCGCCCAGGGCCCCGCGTCCAGCGCCTGCTCGGCCGCACACCCGGCGGTTGGGCCGCCGCTAGGGTACCCCGCCGTGTGCCGCCCCGAGCCGCCGGGCTGTGACCTGGACGGCGACGACAACGAACTTTTCGAGGCGCTGGGGCGGGAGGCCGATCGTCAGCTGTTCGCCGCGGCGGAGGCGAGGCCCAGTGGCCGCCGGCCAGGAGGCCTGAACATCGCGGCGACCGCGCCGCACAACAAGTCCAGTCTCGCGAGCCGCGTCCGGTGGCACGGCACCACTGCGCACCTTTCATGTGAGACCGAGCGCGGGCATGAACCGGGGGACCGGATCATGCGGGGCATGTGGCGCACTGCCGTACTGCCGTGCTGCTCCAGGGCTGCCAGCAGCGGCCGCGACTCACGAGCTGCCTCCGTCTCGCCTCCCCCGCGGCGAAACCCCCAGGCATCGCCGCTGCCGCGTTGGATGCGCCGCAGTGGTACAGCTTCTCACGCCCGTTGTACTGCTCCGTCCTCATCTACGGTGCCACGGGCCGGCTCATGCACCTGCACGGCAGCACTTACATCGACCTGCCCGTCTACCCGCACACGGGCGGCACCGCCCTGACGCTGCTGGAGGACACATTAATCCACATAAACGGACACTCGTTCTGCCTGGTCTTCTCGGAGAGCATCCTGTGGCCCGCCACGGGCCGCCAGGAGGCGCGCGACCGCCGCGGTCGGCTGGTGGGCGTCACAGGCAGCGGGCTGTTCCGCATGCTCTGGTACAGCGGGCTGCTGGTGGTCGCCGAGGCGTGGGTGGGAGGGGGCGGGCTCAAGGAGTGGGCGCTGCAGGCGGCGTCCGCAGTGAGGATGCTGTCGCCGCCCGGGGCGGCGGCGCCGGCCGGAGCGTCATGTTTACATAAATGCACCAAGTGGGCGAAGGGCGGAAGGGGTGTGGCGCTGCTGGTGGCACGTGTCTGCGCGCTGTGTGCGAACAGCGTAGAAGATGAGCTACATGATTTCGGTGAATGTCCCGCATATAGCCAGCTGCGGGCTGAGCACGATCATACTCTCCAACTTGCGCGCCGTGGCATGCGCCGCGTGATGCTAGAGGCTGAACCGAGCTACGTGGCCCGGTATCTGAGGGATGTGTGGAATAGGCGGACTGAAGCGCTGAGGAGCCGAGGGCCCTAGCGCGCCGATACGACCTGATCTGCCGATGGCCCCCCTGGCTGTGAAACGGCGACCTCCGCTTTGCGGTGTAACAGTAACAGTAACAGTAGGTGGCTGAGGCCGTAGATGGGGACTGCAAGGGGTGGGCAGGACATGCAGAGAACCGAATGGTGCTGGGGCGACGGAGCATTCGTGTCTGAGAGACGGGCGGCTGTGCCGTGGTGCTGCCCCGAAGATGGCAGCGGCGGCGGCGGGAGCGGAGGTGTCTTGAATGCATTTAGGGGCGCCATCTGACTGCTTCTTGCGATATGGATGTGGGATGAGGATGTCCCAACAAGCTGTGCGTCTTGAGGTGTCGGCCCTGCATGCGCGAGAGAAAAGGCTGGAGCGACGTGTGCTTAGTGCCCGAGTCTCGAAGCGACAACGGGAGCGATGACTGAATCCTGTGGAAGCACTAGACTCCTACCGCGCCTCCGGTCGTGTTACCTTGCTGTCTGCATTATAACACCTGTAACTATTCAACTCAGGTTGCGGGTTTCGGTGGAAGCGCCTACGATGTGACTGTGGCCGGGCCGGGCCGGGGCGTGGGAAAGGGCGGGCTAGGACAGTGGCGTGCGTCGTCATGGTTTTAGGTTACTGCCCAACTTCACGCCAACCGGTACGTTAATACCAACTAGCGATAATAGAACACACGCTCTTTCGGAGCCTACTTTGCTTGCGAGTTCGCATACCGTCAAGCCTTACCCTTACCCTCAGAAGCAACACTTGGTTGCACAGTAGTGCTGAATTGTTAGTAAAATTGCTAGCTGCGTCTCAAATCGGCAAGAACCTGCCATGAACGAAGTCAGCTGCTGGGCTGGGCGCTTCGAGCCCAGCTGGGCTTAGAGCTTCAACATCAGAATGCGGGAGACACCACAGCTGGAGTTCTCCCCGCGGCTTCCGACCCTGGCAAGGGCGGACTGGGACATTGACTCACAGCGAGCTGCGGAGCGAGCCATGGGCATCACGGAAGCACCAGCGCCTCATAGCCCAACCTTCGCCCCTGGCGAGGCGCCAGGCTACATACCCAGCCCAACCGTGGCTTCGGGCCGCGGCATCGGCGAGGCGCTGGAGCACCGCACTCCTTTTATGGCCATGGACTCGTCGACTGTGCGACATCTGCAAGCAGCGGCGCCCTCGGGCGCCGGGCTCGCCGCCTCGCCGCCCCGGCCCGGCATGCTCCACGGTCATCAATACCATTCCAACCACGTCTCCGGCATCGACGACAGCCCCCGCCACGAGCTCAATCACGCGCTACCGCCGGGCGAGATCCCGCACTCCCCCGTGCCATCGCCCAGCCCGCACCTCGGCCTGAGCGCCCGCAGCTACGTGCCCAGCCGGCTCCCCACCTCGGTCGTGGCCAGCTTTCGGGGCTCACAGAACCGCAACTTCAAGCCCGTGACCGTTGGGAAACACGTTGGCGCCGGCGCCGCTGTCGTTGCGGCGACAGCCGCTGCGGCTGCCGCCGCCGCGTCCGCGGTGACACATGTGCCGTCGCCGCCGCGCCCGGCGCCGCTGCTGACGCACGTGGGCACGTTCCGCTCGGCCGCCGGCGCGGGCTCCCCCACACGCGGTGCAGCTGCGGGGCACTGGGAGCTGCTGGAGCAGCAGCAGCAGGTGGAGGGGGTGCCGCTGGAGCTGACGCTGCAGCACTCGCGCCGCATAGACAAGGTGAGACCGCCCGCGGCTGCGGCAGGCCCCCTTAGGGCCGCGGCCTCCATCGCTGGCTTGCGCCCTCTGGAGGCCCCGGGCTCCCGGCCCCAGCCCCGGCCTTGGTTGCGACCACGCCCGGCCCCCCCAGCCCCCGCGCTCCTAGCCCGGCGGCACGGCCTCGTCCTCTGCCCCTGGCCGTCCAGCCAGCGCCCCTATCCCCGCCATCAGGGCCACGGTCCTCACCGCGCCCGCCCCGCTGCCCACCCTGGGCTAGCTAAGCCGCGGTAGCTGCGGCCCTCGCTCGCACGGGCAGGGCAGCTGCAGGCGCCGCCCTCGCGCTCCGCGCTCCGCGCCTGCGCCCCGCCCGCCCTGCCGCCCACCCCGCTGCGCACCCGTGTCGCCTGCCGCAGGTCCCCGCCAGGGAGCTGCTGCGCCTGCAAGTGGGCGCGCAGCCCTTCGTGCACGGCTCCAGCGGCCACGCGCTGGGCAGCGAGCTGCGCAAGTTCTCGGAGCCCGCGCAGGTGCGGCTACCGGCTGGGACCCACAGCCTGCTCACGCGGGCCGGAGCGGGGAGCCGCCCGCGGCCTCGGTAGCCCGGGTGCCTGCTCCTGCCCCGCCGCCCTGCCTCGAGCCGCTCTGTGCGGGGGGCCGTGCGGCTGCGGCCCCATGACTGCTGGTTTGGGTCACAACTGCTGGTGGGGTCACGACTGCTGGTTTGGTCACGCCTGGCGCGCGGCTTGCATGCACGCAGGAGCTGTGCCGCGGCGGCTACTATGTCCGCAGCGACGTCACGGACTCGGCCGCGGGCGGCGCGCGGGAGGTGGTCATGGGTGAGCCCCGGTGGCTGTTGAATTCTCGCATGGTGCAGCTCTGCATGCCGCATCAGGGGTCGCACGCATGGTTGAGCCCGGGAGGTGGTCATGGCCTGGGACGAGGCCTGGGACGGGTGCTGCGGCCAAACGGGCGCTGAGGCGCACGGGCCGCTGCTCGTGCCGCGCAAGCCGGGCATTTGCCGCACCCCGTCCACGCCTGCGCGCTGCGCGCCCTGGGGCGCAGGCACGCTGCGGCGGGCGGGCGGCGGGCGGCGCTACTGCGTGCAGCTGTACGTGCTCTTCCCCTCGCTCATGAGGCCGCCGCGCTGGCTGCGCAAGGACTACACGCTGCAGAAGCGAGCTTACGTCAAGGTGCGGGCGAGCAGGGACTCGGGGCGGGGGGCCGGAGTGTGCGGTGTTGGGATGGTGAGCAGGGTCTGGGGGGTGGCGGGGGGCGGAGGGCCGGAGGTTATACGGGAGGGGTGGCCGGAGGGCCGGAGGTTGTACGGCCCGGGTGCAGTCTTTGTGCAGTCTTTGTGCGTCCCTGGGGAACAGGGGCTGGTGGAAGGTGCGCGGGTGGCCCCAGGGCCGGCGGCCAGGGACCCGCGCGCAAAGATGCGTGGTGAGGTGGCAGGGGCCGTGGGCGGCCGGCTGGGAAGCGGGGTCGCCGCCGCGCCCTCGCACCTGCTGCCGGCTGTCAGGGTGACCTGACGGCCAACCCCATGCAGCGCCGCCCTCGGCAGCCTGCAGCCGCCCACGCAGCCCGCCCTGCGCAGCCGCATGCAGCGACCGATGACCTGGGGCCTGGCGCGCTGGCCTTCCCGTCCCGGCCCCACCCCGCAGGTCGACTGGGAGCTGCCGCGGCGCGCCCGGCTGTTCCTGTTGCTCACACGACGCCTAGAGGTGCGCGCGCTCGCCTGCACGGTCCGCGATGGGCGCACCTCGCGCCGGGGTGCGGGAGTCCCGGCGGCAGCTGCGAGGGGCGAGACGGCAGTGTGACCCACGTTGCTGCCCCGCTCGCGCTCACCTGAAGACCTGCGCTGCCGTGGCCCCGCTTCTCGGCAGGATGCGGAGACCCAGCGGCTCAACGTGTGGGTCGCCAAGCGCCGCGTGCAGGCCGGCGAGGCCTTCACGCTGTACGGCGCCGAGGGCACGGCCGAGCTGACCGACGTGTCGTACGTTGTCGCCATGCGGTACGGGCCGGCTTGCAGAGGCAGCAGTCGTGGGCGTGGCGGCACTGGCCGCACGTTGCCGGCGCGAGGGCAGGAGCCGCCCGTCACGGCCCCTGGCCTGGGCCTCCCTTGCCAGACGCCCGACCGCTTACCGCCGCCGCCGCTGCCGCGCCCGCCCCAGGTTCTACCAGTGGCAGCCCGGGCCGCCGCCGCCGCGCACGCCCGGGCCGCCCTTCCTGGCCTCGATGCAGGACACCCTGCGACGAATGGACCCACGCCTCATGCTCGACGCCGGCGCGGCGCCGTCGCCCGCGGCGGCGCGGCTGGCGGCGTCCACCGGCGGCGCGGGCGACGGCTCGGCGCACGGCGGCGCCAACAGCGGCCTGCTCAACGGCACCGCCGCGGTGTGCCTGGACCGAATGGTGCGCCGCTCGTGTTGGCGGCTACTGGCGTTGGCGGGTCGCGTGCATGGGGTCGTTGTGCGGCGGCGCACGCGCGCCAGCTCCCGGGCGCGCCTGCCTCTCGCGCGCCGGCTGGTGCATCCAGCGGCGGGCTCCACGCGGCCTCGCCGCTCCTGTTGCCCCAGCCCCTGCTTCCTCTTCAACCCCACGCACAGCCCCGGCACGCCCTTGGCTAGCGCGCAGCACGGCCACGCCTCCACACCCGGCGGTGTAGCCCCGCCGCCTCCCGCCATCCCTGCTCCTCCCCCATCGCCACACGGGCCGCCTGACGGTGCTGCTCACCCTCCTTTCCTCCCTCCCTCCGCCCCTCCTCCCCGCACCACCCCTCAGGCCGCCATGACGCTGGCCAACGAGCTGCTGCGGGTGCAGTCCACCGCGCAGACGCTGTCGGTGCAGAACCTCACGCTGGCTGAGGTGGGCCTCAGGGCCTTCCACGCGTATCCTTAGCCCCGCTGCGGCCGCAGCCGCACCGGCTTGGCATCGCAGCCCGCGGGCCTGCCTCCCGCGCAGCGCGCTCGCGGCCAGCAAGCCCAGCGCAAGGCGACCCCCAGGCGGCCCCAGCCGCACCCCGCCCTACCACAAGCCAACCGTGTGTCAATCGAGCCGCACGGCCCCGCCCCGCGCAGGGCACGGCGCTGGTTGCCATGTTTGAGGCGGCGCTGGACAGCCGCGATGGGCCGCTGCTGCGCGCGGTCATCGCCACCCACGTGGTGGACCACCTGCTGCGGAGCCAGGACATGGTGGACAGGGTGAGGCGGTGCAGGGCGGTGCCAGTGTTGCAGTGTTGCTGCCGCCCATGCTGTCAGCATGCCTCCAGCAGTCGGTACGCATTCATGCTGCCACATGTGCAGCCTACCCCTCGTGCGCAACGCCCGCCGCCGCCGCTTGCCGCCGCGTGCTCTCGCTGCCGGCCCCACGGTTCCCCCCAGGTGGAGCGGGTGGCCTTCGCCAACAACGACCCTCAGCTCATGCTGCTGCTGTACCACCACACGCCCGTGGAGATGGACCTGCGCGTGCTGGCCTTCCTGGTGCACGCCTGGGCCTCGCAGCCGCTGGGGGGACGGCCGGGTGAGCAGCGGGAAGATGGTGGGAAGGAGCATGTGTGCGCTTGTGTCTGTGAGTGCGGGGAGGGAAACTAGGGCCTGTTGGAGAGGGCGACCGCATGATACGCCGTGCCTGCGCCCTCTGCTGTGGCCCGCTGCCTGACACCGACCAGCCCACCCGTGCCTGCCCTCCTCCCGACGCCGCAGCCACAATGCGCAGCGGCTGGGCGGCGTTTGGCCACGTGTCGGGCGGCGGCTGCGAGGTGGAGGGAGAGGGAGAGGGAGAGGGCGGCGAGAGTGCCGCTGCGGCCGACCTTGCCATGGAGGGTCTGGACCTGCTGGACTACAACGTGGCGGCGCAGGTGGGGCGTAGCTAGTGGCGCTACAGCAGGCATCATGGCAGTGGCGGTGCGACCGGCAGCATGCTGTGTTGTGTGTGTGCCACAGCAAACAGCCGGCACAGCCGAAGCAGCCGACGGCCTGCGCTAGCTGCAGCAGGCGTGTCACAGCTGGCCGCGTGGCCCCCATGGCAAGGCCCCAACCCCCGGTGCAGTTGTGCGCGCCACGTGCGTCCAAGGACCCCACGCGCAAGGCCGCAGGAGGCGGCTGGAGCCCGGCCTGATGCGCTCGCAGCACCTCCCTTGGCACCGCTGCCGGAGCCCTGGGGCCCCGTGTCGCGGACCCACGTGCCGACGCCGCCTGCTGCCGCTGTCCCCGCCCTTGCCGCCCAGGTGGAGGAGTTCCTGGTCAAGTACGTCGTGCACGGCCGCAACCCGCTCAGCTGCACGGCAGCCATCCTCAAGGCCATCAAGGTGCGGTGCCGTACGGCACACCTCACAGCGACGCGCACGTGATCACCCGGAGTACACGGGCAGGGCTTCGGCAGCTTGTTGCTGGCTGCGCCACGCCCTCGCGGGCGCCTGCGGCACGTGCTTGCGCCGCGCTCATGCGCCGCTGGCCAACCGCATCCTTGCCTCCCCGTGTGCGCAGGAGGAGATGGACAAGCACGACGAGAACCGCCGCTCCATGCGGCTGGCCCGGTCCCGCTTCCACTCGCTGCACCTGGCCATACTCAAGCGCCTCAACAGGTGCGAAGGCGTGGGGAAGGCAGGGCGGGCCGGGGCGAGGCCGGAGCGGAAGAGGCCTGCAGGCTTGGCAGCGGCTTGGGTTGGGAAGCAGATGCCAGCACCTCCGCGCAACGGTGCCGTCTCGCGCAGCTCGCGCCGCCCCATCTGTCCTTCCTCCGGCCTTCCGCCCCTCGGCCAGGCTGGCCGACCCCCGCAACATTCGGCTGGTGGAGCGCGTGCTGCAGCCCGTGGACCTGCCCAACACCGTCAACGAGGTGTCGCCGCTGCAGGCGAGTCTCACCTGCTGCGCACATGTGGGGTCCATGTGACCACCCTACAGTGCTGTCTGAGCGCACGCGCCGCACCCGCTGCATGCGTTCCCCTGGAGCCCCTGCGCTCGGCACCAGGCGCGCAGCCCAGAGCTGATCCCGGCCGCCAGGGCCTCACCTCTGCTCTGCGCGCCGAGCACATAGCCGCCTCGGCACCCGGCACCCGCCCACCCGCCCATCCCTCGCCGCCCCTGGTCCCCCTCAGGTGGCCTTTGACGAGCAGGACCTCAAGTTCATGACCGAGACCATGTGCGAGGTGTACGTCAAGGTGCGGCACCTGGACCTCTGACTTCCGCTGTACACTGTGCGGCACCCCGGTGGGCCCAGCCCTGAGCTCCGGCCCCCGCCCTGACTCCTGCCCTGACGCTCTCCCTCTGCCCTGCCCTACACCGCCGCTTCCTCCCCCCGCCCCGCGCCGCCTTCCCGCCCGCCCAGGTCCAGTGGGTGGGCAGCGAGCTGCTGGCCATCACCAGCCACGAGGACCCGCGGGCCACCGGCGCCACCAACCCCATGCTCGCCTACGCGGTGCTCAAGACCCTGGGCTTCGCGGGTGAGCGGGCGGCTGGAGAAAGGCAGAGTGCCCCGCGGAGTTGTCAGCGGTGATGCGGGGGGTGCCGAGGAAGGGTCGGGGCCGGGGAGGTCAGACATTACATATCAGATACCGGAGGGGGCCGGAGGGACTCCAGGTAGCCCCGGTGGGCGCTCCCACCTTCACCCCGGCCCACATGCCCCAACCCACACCAACCCTACGCGACCCATCGCGTCCCCCCGGCTCTTCCGCCCCCAGGCAAGGGCACGCTGGACCCCCTGGTGGTGGTGGCCTCGCGGCTGTGGCACCTCTGCGCATTCACCTCGACCGCCTTCTTCGACTCGCCACGCGGCAGGTGGGCACCAAGGTGGAGCGCGCCGCGCATAGCCCAGCACCCGCCGGCACAGCGGCCAGGCCCCATGTTCCTGACGCAGTGACCCCTCCCGCGTTTTCCCCCTCCCCCTCCCCCGCCTCCCCTACCCAACTCCAGGTGGGCCATGCACGCCCTGCACGAGCTCATCTTCCTGGTGCTCTACCAGTGGCAGGTGCGGCCAGCCACTGGTAGCCACACTCGTCGCCTGACGCCTTGCCGTAGCGTCCGCCAGCGGCACTGCCCCACCAGCGCTCCTGCTCCGCGACGCCCTCACCACCCCAACACGCCCTCACCACCCCAACACGCCCTCACCACCCCAACACGCCCTCACCACACCTCACCACCATCCCACCCACGCCGCGGCAGATCATGTTTCCCGACGCGCACCCCCGCGACCTGGCCGCTGCGCACATCGTGTTCGCTGCCTTCATCACCGGCAACCTCACCGACATGGCGCAGTTCGTGCACTTCCGCTACGGCAGCCTCGCGCGCATACGGCGGTGCGTGACGTGCTGTGCCGTTGCTGGCGGGCGGGCGGCCTGGGGGGCGCGGGGAGCCGCAGGGGCCCTGCGTGTGAGGTCGCGCATGTGGCCGTCTCCCCCCTCCTCGTGCATTCCCTCCTGGGACCCCTGTCCTGCCGCACTCTCCATGCCCTCCCCCGTCCCCCCTTTCCCCCAGCTTCCTGGTGGACCCCTGGAACACGCTAGGCCTGCTGGTCAACGCCGCGCTGCTGGTGCTGGTGGCGCTCAAGCTGGGTCAGGACTTTGGCGGCCTGCCCGCCTACACCACCGCCGACGCCATCCACATGTGCATGGCCACACTGGCGCCCTTTGTCTGGGTGAGAGCGAGCGTCAGTCGGTGTGAAGTACCGGTATGCCCAGACGGAGCCCCCTCTGCGTGCATTACGCTCCCGGACCTCCACCCTGGGCTTTGCTTGTGACCGAGCCGCCGCAGCCCCCCTCCTGCTTCGGGTCTCGCCAACGCAGCCCGCCTTGGCGCGCATACCCCTGGAGTGCAACCGTCTGTTATCTATGACCGTCTCTTATCTATTACCTGGGAATGAGCACGCGCCGCTGCCGCCCCCAGGTCCGCGCGCTGGGCATGGCGGTGCCGGTGTACCCCTCGCTGGGGCCGCTGCTCAACACGGTGGCGCGCATGGTGGAGGAGGTGCTGGCCTTCCTGTTCCCCATGCTCATCGGTGGGACAAGGGGGGGCTAGCAGGGGCGCGCTGGAGGGGAAACGGCAGACACGCGGTTGGAGTGGGCAGGTGGCTGGGGGGAGGGGTGTCGAGGGGTGCCGGCCGACCCCCAACCCCATCCCTGCCTGTCCCATGTCCCCCGTGTAGTGCTGACGGGCTTCGCCACCATGCTGAGCGCCATCTACCAGGACCTGGTGCGGCGCCGTACCGCCGTACTTGCCGTACAGCCCGTCTGCCGTTGAGGGTGTCCCCGCGGCTCCTGGCCTGCAGCAGCTCGCCCTGCCGCTCCGCCCGCTGCCTCGCCGCCTCGCGGCCTCGCCGCCCCGCTGAAACCGGCCCCTGTCCTCTGACAAGCGTGTCCCCTCCGGCTGCAAAAGCCCCTCGCCCCCTCCCCCTTCCAACCCCCGCCCGCCCCGCAGGTGCCCGCCTACACCAACTTCGCGGCCGCACTGCTGCAGCTGTTCACCAGCATGCTGGGCAACTTCGACATGACGCTCTTCGACGATTTGCCCACCGCCCAGCGCCTTTACGGCATCATCGTGCAAGTCATCTTCCTCGTCATCTCCGGCATCCTGCTCATGAACCTGTGAGCGCCGTACCCGCCGTACTGATCTCGGCTTCACTCATCTCGCGGGGCACGCTACACGAGCTGCCCGGCACCCCCTCGTTGCCCCCCGCCTGCCTGCCTCCTCTCCTTTCCCACCCTCCTATCCTCTCCTTTCCCGCCCATTCTTCCGCGAACCTCCGCCTGCTCCTCTCTCCTCTTCCTCCCCTCCCTCCCCTGCCTCATTGCCTCCCAGGCTCATCGCCATCATCACCAACCGCTACCGGCCGCAGGAGGTGGAGGCGGAGACGCAGTTCAAAAAGGCGCAGATCGTAAACTACTACAACACCCAGGTTGGGCGATCTCCCTCTAGCGTCTCCTCTGTGCCACAGCCCCTGTGCATCTTCGCTGGTGTCTCACGCGCCCCTCGCCCCCTCGCCTCCTCGCCCCCTCGCCTCCTCACCCCCTCGCCCCCTCGCCCCCGCAGGTCCAGCGCAGCCTGGTGTGTGCGCCGCTGTGCATGCCCCACGTGGCGCTGCGGGCGGCGGGCTTCCCCAGCGGCACCCGGCCCAAGGTGCGGCGCGCGGCGCGTGAGGTGGCGTGGCTGCCGCGGCGGGCTGCGGTGTCCGCACAGGGCCGCACAGGGCCAGCTCCCCTCGGGCCCGCGGCCCCAAGCGCGTGCCTGGTGCCAGCTTCCCTGCTCACGTTCGCAAGCCTCCTGTCCCTCTCCCTGCTCCCACTCCTGCCTTGACCTGGGACCCTGCGCCCCGGCCTCCTCGGCCCCTGCTCCCGCCCTGCCGCCCCGCCAGGTCCGTGGCTCCAGCCGCGTCACGCTCAAGCTGGGGCTGCTGCCGCTGGACGGAGTGGTGCTGCCCGAGGACCAGGTGCGGAGGGAGCATGGGCGGAGGGAGTTTGGGCGGAGGGAGGTTGGGCGTCCTGCGCCAGCCCGGCTGCAAGCGCCTGCACGCTTGCAGCGCGGCATGCACCTCCTCCTCTGCGTTCCGTGGTGGCAAGCTGCCAGCCCTCCGCACGGCGGCCCCAGGTGGAGCGGCCCACGGGCATCGGCGAGCTGCCGCACCTCATCTTCCTGCTCACGCTCTACCCCGTCATGTGGGGTGAGGCCGGGGACTTTGGTCGGGGCCCTGTGCCAGCACGCCGGCCGTGGCCGGGTGGCTGGGTGGCTGGGTGGCTGGGTGGCTGGGTGGCTGGGCTTCGTGGCCGTGGCTGTGCGGCCATGTGCAGACTGCAGACCCAATGGGGCCGAGGGGTGCGTAGGGCGCCACGCCCTGCCGCCCGCAACCTATTGCCCTCTCGTCCCGGTCATCAGATGCTCGCCACCCGCCTGCGTCCCCGCTTCCGCTTCCACCCACCACTGCCTCCCTGCGCTCGCAATCCTCGCTCCTCGGACACTCGCTGCCACTCCCGCCTCTGCTCCGCGCAGTGGCCACGTCCGTCCTGTTCATCGCCTACACGCCGTTTGGCGTGTGGCAGTTTGCCTCCAAGCAGAGCAAGCGCCTGGCCAAGGCCTACGACCGGCAATTTGCCGCCAACTCGGGGCAGCAGAGCAAGCACGTGTTCCAGCTCTTCCATATGCCGGTCCGGCGCCGGCCGCAGGCGGCTGCCCCCGGGCCAGCGGGTGGCGCGCGCGAACAATCGGGCAAGCCCAGGGCCGGCAGCGTGACCGAGGATCCAGCGGTGGGTCTCGAATGCAGCGCTCACGCATGAGCTGCTGGAGTGCTGATGATAGGCAAGCGCAAGGCAGAGCAGGGCGGAGCGCGTTTAGGCGCAGCATCGGCACGACGCCGTCGGCCGCCGTAGCTGTGGCTGCTCCGACGGACACCCGGCGTGTGCGGCTGTGGCTGCCCCGCAGGCGGACCGTGCGCGCAGCCGCACCGCCAGCCGCACCGTGGGGCCCAACGGCCCCGCGGCCGAGCAGGGGGCTGGCGACGGCACGGAGCGGACCCCCACGGGGCGGAAGGCCCCCAAGGCCGCGGCCTCCCCGGCCGGCGGCGACGAGGGGTCCAGCCACGGCAGCAAGGCCGGAGCCAAGGGCAAGGGCAGAGGCAAGCTGGGGGCTGGGGGCTCCGGCAGTCAGGGCCATCGTCCGGGTCCTCACCGGGCGGCCGCCCCGGGGGCCTGGACCCGCGCGCCCGTCGTATCTGCATGGCACCCCAGCAGCGCACCCCAACAGCGCACCGCGACCAACCGAGATGCCATGGACCGCCAGTGCGCAGTGCCCTTGCTGCCCTCTCCCACCTCCCTGCCCTGGCTCGAGCCTTGCGCCCCCTCCCTCCCTCCCTGCCCGCCGCCCCTCCCCTGCCCAGGCGCGGCGGGCGCCATGGACCGGCAGTATATCAAGTTCAAAAAGGCCTTCCAGGCGGAGGCGCAGCAGGCGGAACTCAGCGTCCTGCGGTGAGGCGCGGGAGTCCGTGGGGCGTGGCCCGGGGAGCCGCTGCCCGCGAACCCGTTCACAGGGTGGTCCAGCCGTCCAGCGGACGATGCGGCCACGTAGATGTTTTGTAGGTCCTGCAAGCTCGCCGACCGTGCCGATCATGCGCAGCAGCCGTCCCTTTCGTCCCTTGCATGCCTTGCATCCCCACTGCACAGCACCTCGCTGCGCTCCTCCCTTGTCCGCCGCTCCACCCCTGCCCCCTCCTCACACGCCGCATCGCGCCCCTGCCCTCCTGAACCATCCCCCCCCCCACACACACGCAACGCAGCACCGCCCTGTTCTTCCTAAGCACGCTGCTCTTCTGCGTGCTGGGCCTGGCCTACTACCTGGCGCTGCTGCTGCTGGTGCTGCTGCTCTGGAGCGGGCTGTACCAGTGGGCGGCAAAGGTGCGTGAGACGGCCAGCCACCCTCCTCGGGGCCGGGGGGGAGGGCGCCAGGCTGCGGCAGCGCAGCGAGAAGACACGGGGCCGGCGGCCCATCGCCCCACGGCAGGGGCCCTGCGGCATAAGCAGCAGGCAGCGCGGAGGCGGCCGGCCGCTGCCCGCATCCCACGCCCTAGCGCAACCACCGCCCGCCGAGCCATGCCGCTCCGCCTCCTCGCCGCCGCCCCGTGCCGCCCGCCGCCCGATCACCGCCCATCTCCCGCAGGTGCTCTTCAGCATCTGGAACATCCTGCTCCGGCCCATCCGCGACGCCATCCGCGCGCAGCGCCGCCGCAGCCGCGTGGCCCCCTCGCCGCGCACCGCCACCGCCAGCGGCCACGCCGTCGGCGCCCAGCCCTCGGCCACGGCCGCGCCCGACGGCCGCTCGGCGCTGTCCTTCTTCGCCAACCTGCGCAACGCCACCGCCCGCCGCGGCTCCATGACGCCCGTTGGCGGAGCAGCCGCGGGCCAGGGCGACATGGTGCTGGGCGCGCCGGCGGAGCCCGAGGAGAGCGCGGCGCAGCAGCGGGCGCGCAAGGCGCAGATGCACTGGCACCGGGCGCTGGAAAAGGTGGGGCCTGGGACCTGGGGCGAGGTCCGGCGGGGCGCGAGCGCGGGGGCGCACGGGGGTGTGCGGCTGCAGCGCGCCCTTTCTCACCGGCCCTTTCCCTGCCCTTCGTGTCCGCGCCACCTCCTCAGGTTGTGGCGCTCAAGTCGGAGCGCTACCTGCCGCTGCGCGACGTGCTCAAGGCGGTGCAGGCCAGCAAGTTCAAGCCGCACATGAACGTGAGCCGCGCCGTCGCTGCGCCTGGGACATGCGGCGGCGGCCGTTGGCCGTGGTGTGCAGGGGCCCGGCTGCCGATTGCATGAGCGTGTGTGCCGTCGCCGGCTGCCCCGCTGCCGACCCACATGGCTCTGGGCGGCGGGCCCCCTGGCTGCTGCTGAGGATGCTGCTGCTGCACTTGCTGTCGCTGCCTGCCTGCGTTGCTGCCGCAGGACTGGCAGCTGCGTGTGGACCCGAGGAGCACCCACCAGGATGTGCTGGAGGAGCAGCTGCAGGTGGGAGGGGGCGAGGGGGAGGGGAAGGGGGAACGGCACGTGGCTTTGATGGCGCCTGCCCGGGTTTGTTCAACTTTATAGGGCCGGAATAGAGTACCACCCCACAAGCGGCATGTGTGTGGGTTCGGTTCGAGTGGTTGGAGCCCTGTAGCTTTGGTGGGGGCCCCGTCACGTCCACGATCCAGAATCACGCTGCCGTGCCGCTTTTCTGGATCCAGGATCTGGAGGATGATGACGACGAGTGGGACGACGACGTGCCGGAAGAGGACGACGACCAGCTGGAGGTGCGGAGGGGTGCAGGGGCCTTGGAGCAAACACCAGCGGTCATGTGCCCACAGCCCACACACCCTCACCCGCGCCTGCACACCCGGCCATCTTGCCTCCCTCTCCCACAGTCTGAGATCCTGGACCAGACGCGCCAGCTGACCTCCCTGGTCAAGGACGGGCTAGCCGCCAACGCCAGCCGCGTGCAGGAGCTGGCGGCGCAGCTAGCGGCGCTGGCGGACCAGGCAAGGGCGCACGGGGCTGCCACCAGTGATTGCAGGGCATCCCACGACACGCACGGCCGCAGGCCCAGGGCCCCGGCCTGGGCGGCTGCGGCAGCTGCCGTGCGCCTTCTGCCAGCTGCCTTGCGTGGGCTGGCTGGCGGGCATGTCCGTGTACCGTGCCAGCGCTTGGACACCGACCCCGCCCCTGCTGCCGTGTTTGGCCCAACACTTTTCCCCCAGGTGGCCTACCTGGCTGGTGCGCCCACCCCCGGCGGCCCTGTCTCGCCCGGGCTGGCGCTCGTGGCGCCTCCGCCCGTGCGCACCCACGCCAGCGCCACCGCCGCAGCCCATGCCGCCGCAGCCCCCAGCCCCGGCGCCGGCAACCCGCTCCGAGGCCCGGGCGTGGCGCCGCCCGGCCCAGGACTCGGCCTGTCCATGGCCATGGGCTTGGGCCTCGGCCTGGGCGCCTCCTCGGCGCCCGCGTCGTCCGAGCTCGGCGGCAGGCAGGCCCAGCAGCAGCAGCTGTACCCCGCCGTCGCAGCGGCCGCGTCAGCCCCGGCAGCGCATCACGCGCATTCCCCCGGGGCGCCGCACCCACCGCCGCCGGCGCCGCTGGCGCCGCCGTCGGGGCCGCAGCACGGCACGCCGCATTCGCATGCCGGCGCTGACGCCGGCGTGGGCCAAGGCGCGCATGGCCACGGGTCCAGCCCCGAGACACCAGCGGCGGTACCCGGGGTGGCTGTGGTTGAGGGCGAGGGGCATTACATGCGGCAGCTGCTGCCAAAGCGCAGCTTCAGCGGCGCGCTTGTGGGGGCCCCCGCCAGTGCCCTCGGCGGCGGAGCGTCGCCACCGCCGCCGCGCCCGGCCCCAGCTTCGGCCTCGGCGCCTGCGCCGCTGCCGCTGCCGCTGCAGCAGTTGTCCCCAGTGCCGCATTCCTCCCCGGGCTCGGTCGCCGAAGGCCACGCCCAGCAGCACCCGCACGCCAGCCAAGGGCTCCCGCCCCAGCGCGGCTCGGGCGACGGCGCGCACGGCCACAGCCACGGCCACAGCCACGGCCACGGCCACGGGGCCCATCACCACCACTCCCACTCCCGCTCGGGCTCGGGCGACGGCGCCCACTCGGGGTCCGGCGAGCAGCACACGCATCCCTCCCAGCACCAGGCCCACACTTACCTGAGGCCGCTGCCGGCGGCGCCGCCATCGTCGGCGCCGTCGCCTGCGCTGGCGACGCCGCCATCGTCGGCGCTGGACAGCGAGTACCGGCCGCCCTCAAAGAAGCACCAGCGGGGCCTGGAGGACGACGAGGGCGCGGCGGTCCTGGCGTCGGCCATGTCGGGCGCCGCGCTGAGGGAGCGCCCACACAGCCAGGGCGCTGGGCACGGCAGCGGCAGCGGTAACGGCAGGGCCAGCGGCAGTGGGGCGGCGGCGCACGACGCCGGCGGCGAGGACACGCCGGTGGCGGCTGTGGCGGCGGCCGCGGCGGCGGTCCTGGAAGCGCACTTCACGGCGCACGCCGGCGGTGATGCGGCGCACGAGGCGCACCCCCAATCGCATCCGCATCCGCATCCGCACCCGCAACAGCCGCACGGGGAGAGCAAGGCGCCACCCGCCAAGGCACCACCCGCCAAGGCGCCGCCTGCGCGGCCGGCGTCCGCCGCCCGCACCCGCGCACCCTCAGCCAGCTCCGCCGCGCGGCCGACGCTGCCGGCCTCCGTGGCCGCGACGGCGGCGGCCCTGGCGGCCGACCCCGAGCTCCGCAGCCTGACGGCGCTGGCAGCGGAGAGCTCCGCCATGAGCAGCGGCAGCCCGGCCAAGGGCCATTCGCCGGGAGAGGGCCGGGGCAGCAGCGGCGGCGGCGTGGCGGGCCGTGTGCCCAGCGTGCCGTCCATGACGGGCCTGGCGCTGCACGGGCCGGGTCGGGAGGGCGCGTGACCGGAACGGACCGGAGCGTTGCGCCGAGCGGGACTACGGCGGTGAGGGCTTTGCCGTGGCCCAAAGCGTGCTTTGCTGTCAGGGCCCGTTGCGGCTAGTCGCGGTGCGGCCAAGGTTGTGACGCCACGGGGGTGTGAGCAGGTGTGGAGTGCGCGAGCGTGCCCGTGCGCCGAGCAGGCGCGGCGCGCAGCCGCGCGGCGGCACGTGCTTAGGTGGGGCAACGTGTGTTAAGATGTTAACATGTTCAGTGGATCCGTACAGAAAGCTGACCTCTGCTAGTGCGCTCGGACGGGAACGTGGCTAGCAATGCTGCTGCCGCGAGTTCGCGCGGTGTGCTTGGCAGTACAAACGGGAGGAGCCTTGCAGAGGCGCCATGGGCTGTCGGCGGGCGTATCTTCGCTCCTCGCCCGCACCGCTCGGCGGTTGTAACTCAAGTCCTGAGAGCCCCACTGCCCCGATCGGTGCGCGTGGCTTCGACAGCCCCGTGCGATCTGAAATGGCGCCCATGGCAGCATATGGCTGGATGGGGTGCGGATCAAGGCGTGGTGCGGTGGTGGCAAGACGATGCAGCGGCGACACCCCTGGTTACAAGACCTCGTGCCACCCGCCAGAGGCGGCAATCGGCAACATTCCAGGTTCCACCCCAACATCCCAGCACGTGACCGCACCGAGCCATACCGCCGTACCGGTGCAGCTGTGCCCGCCGCAGCGAGTCTGGGGCGCCGCTCGCCCGCTATCGCGGATACGCAGCCGTGCCTTGCAGGCCGCCCGCGACCGCCGCAGGCGCCACGCTCTCCGCGCACCAGCCCAGGCAGCAGCATCCTACAAGCCAGTGCGCTACCGGAACGGCCGTAGCGCGCCCGTCCGTGGCCCCGCCGGCCCCAGCGCCAGCCGCGGCTGCGGCCCCGCCGCCGGCCCCACCGCTGGCGCCGCCGGCACTTCCCCAGGGCCCTGCTCGGGTCCCGGCGCACCGTCCATCCCGGGCTTGGGGTGGGCGTAGGGCGGGAAGCGTGGGTTGAGCCTGCGCCAATTTGGCGGCAGCCGCTGCTTTGACAGCAGCGCAAAGCAGTCGCCCGCGAAGCGCGACAGCGCCGCCCGTGCCGCTGCCGTGTCGTCGCCGTCGACCTCCTGCTCAGCGTCGTCTGTGGGCCCATCGTACGCCGCCGCACGGCGACGCCAAGCGCCGTACAACCGGACGAGCGCGTCGGCGCTGCGGCTTAGGTACAGCAGCTCCAGCGTGTCCATGTCGCCGGACCGGACCTGTACGGGCGCGGCGGGTGTACGGTAGGTACGGCAGGGCAGGGTACAGCACGGCAGGCACGCCATGCAAACAGGTCCGTACGGCAGCAGGGGGCGCGAGCGCCGAGCCCGAGCGCTCAGCAGCTCCCGGCCACGGCCCCAGCCCTGCTAGCGCCCGCCCCTGCACCTCCGCACCCTGGCCGTGGCGCTGGCCAGCAGGCTGGCTAGCCAGTCGGGCGGCGGCCTCAGCCCCAGCACCGCAAGCGCCCACAGCGCCTTGACCAGCAGCACGCGGTCCAGCGGGGGCTCCGCCTGCAGCCGGGCCGGGGCGGGAGCGGGCGTGTGGGTTGTGGGGCAGGTAGTGGCGAGACCGCTGCGGGTCCGTGCGTGGGCCGGCTGGGGTCGCAGGGCGCCCGGAGTCGCCGGCTGCGGGCGCGTGGCACGGCAGCGCCCAGCGTGCAGGGCGAGGCGGTTGTAGTGGGCCGGGGCGCGCTTGTGGTTCCGCCCGCCTTGCAGCGTTGAGCAGCCGAGGGCCCCGCAACCAGCGCCCGTGCCTGATTGGGATCGTGCCGTACCCGCGGTAGTATGTACGGCAGCATGGCGCCGTACCACTCGGCCGTCCACGCCGCCGGCAGCGGCCCGTCCGTCTCCAGTCCAAGCCAGTCGTCCGCGCCGCTGTCGCCTCCGCCAGCGCTTGTGTTGGCGCGTGCAAGGCGCCGCTCAATCGCGGCTCGCAGCTGCTGCGCCGCCTCCGCCTGCGGTCCGCCGCGCGTATCCCGGCCGCCGCCGCCGCCGCCAGCCGCCAGCAGCACCTCCAGCTGCCGCGCCAGCGGGCCCCCGACGCGGCTCCGCTCCCTCTCCAGCACCGCCTCCTGCTGCTCGCCTTCCTGCTCCTCCTGGCCCTCGCTGCCCCCGGCCTCGCCGCCGGGCCCTGCAGACGGATCGGCCGCAACCAGCCTGGCCTCGGCGCACGCCGCCAGCGCCCACATTGCGTTGACCAGGCCCTCGGCGGGCACCTCGGACAGGCGCCCGGCGGTCTGACCCACATGCGATGGCAAGGAGCAAGGCGGGGTAAGGCCATCGGAAGATGTTCCCGTTGCGAAACCGGGGGAGCCCTGGGATAGGGCCAGCTGCAGCAGCGGGCGGCGCGCAGGCCAGGCGCATGTGCAACCGGGGGTCCCCCAGGGGCCTGCCGTGGCCTCCCTCCCAGCCTGCCCCCTACGTACCGCCAAGAAGTACTGCCGCAGCCACAGCGTGTCGCCAGGCAGCTGCAACGAGCCCAGGCTCCAGAGCAGCGCGGTGGCGTCCTCGGGCCCCAGCCCGCGGCACCACACGCCCTGCACCCAGTAGGCCTGGCGGGCGGGAGGGCGGGAGGGCGGGAGGGCGGGAGGGCGGGAGGGCGGGAGG
>BDDC01000011.1:110235-140133 GCA_001662425.1 Chlamydomonas sphaeroides
GGGCGGTCGGCCGTGGGAGTGAGGCAGGGCAGGGGGCCGGCAGGGGACGCAGGCGGCGCAGGCTGGGGAGGGCGGCAGCGGAAGGCCGCACGACGGCCAGGGCCGGGACCAAGGCCTGGTCCAGGGCCGGAGAGCGCCCACGGCAAGGCTCGTGCGGGCAGGGACGTGGCTCCCGCAGCGGCCTGGCGCGCACCTGCACCCAGGCGTCGGGCGGGAAGTAGCTGCACGATGCGATGGCCCAGGCCAGGCGGCTGAGCTGGCGCGCGGGCAGGCGCAGGCGCAGCTCCCCGGCCGCGGCCGCAGCGGCCACGGCCGCAGTGGCGCCGGGACCACGCCCGTCTTCCTCGCCGTCGTCGTCGTAGCCGCCGCCCTTGGCTGCCGGCGCCTGCGGGCATGGTGGCAGCGGTGCTGAGCAAGCGCGCACACAGCCGCTCCCAGCACCGTACTCGACGCCCAGCCCACCCTGCTGCTGCCGCACCCGCACGCCTCCTTGCTCTCGACCACCGGCCCCCGTCCGGCCGCACCTGCTGCTGCCGCTGCCGCTGCTGCTGCCGGCTCTCGTCCAGCGCCCGTAGCGCCGCCCCTCCGCCCGGCAGCCCCAGCGTGGCGGCGGCCAGGGCGTCCAGCAGCTCATCGCTGGGCCGGAAGCCAAAGCGCGCCACCGCCCAGGCCGCGTCGGCGGCCTGGTCGGGGGTGAGGTCGGGCAGCGGCTGCTGAGCCATGCGGACTGCCATCTGGGGCGGGCGGGGAGGGCGGGGCGTGTGGCGGGCGGCAGGGAGCACATCAGGGATCGGTGTGGTGCGGCAGAGGCTCGAGCCGATGTGGGTCGCGCAGACGCAGCTGGCTGGAATCAGCTTGGGTGGGAGCTGGCAGCCGCAGGACAAGGGCTGCAGCGCTCGGCGGCAGGTACCGGCGGCGTGCCGGTGCTGCCGCAGCGCCAGGCGGCACCGCCGGCGCGGGGCGGGTGCAGCCGCTGGACGCTTGGCCGCCGCCACCACCCATCACTGCCTGCTAGAGTGCCCGCCCAAGCCCGCGCAAGCCACACACCTGCATGAGCGCGCCGCCCAGCCAATCGGCTCCTGGCGCCACGCGGCCGTCCTCTGCTAGCCAGGTCAGCATGTCGGCCACGTCGCCCGCAGTGGCGCCGGGGCTGGCAAGCGCTTGCCCAGAGGCCTGCAGGGAGGAGGCGAAGTGTGATGGGTTGGGTGGGTTCAATCACGACAAGGGTTTTTGAATAATCCGCCTGAACACTCTTGTACGTGTGTGCGGGGAGGGTGTTATGTGTAAGTTGAATGGATCAGGGCTGGTTGGGGGGGGGGTCGCGGGTGCAGCAGGTGGCGGCATGCCGAGAGGATTCGGGCTGCTGCGTTCAGGGCGTACCTGGACCAGCGCCTCGATCCAGGACAGGGGCGCGTCGACTTGCAGTCGCGATAGCGCGCGTGTGAGCGACGCCAGCTGGCTAGGCGAGAGGAGGGGCATCGCAGGCTGCAGTGCGGCCAAGAAAATATCAATGGAATCGGGCTCGGGCGCATGCCCCGCGCGGGCCAGCTTGTCCAGTGCTGACACGAGCCGTGCGGGATCAACGATAGGCGCGGCGCCTGGCGGCAGAGCGGCGGGGCGCAGACGGTGCCGGGGCTGGGCGTGGCGGCGCGGCGCGGGCATCGCCAGCGCCAACTCCGGGATGCGGCTGACGGCGTGCCGCCGTAGCATGCCCCAGCTGCCGGTCGCTGCAAGGGCCATGACTTGCGTCTAGATGTGTATTGTGCGCTGCCGCCGCAACCCGCGAGTATGGGACGATGAAGGTCGCAACATGCTTTGGAAGGTTGGGGCTCCGGAGATCAGCTGATACTCGCGTATACGGCTAGTTAAGTATGCAATTGAATTACTACCGCAGCTCATCCCATAAGGACTGGGATGCGACCAGCACGGTTTTTCCCGCTCCATTCCCCCGCCCATCACCCGCGCCGCCATCTGTAAACCCCACTTCATCGCCCCGGCAAATGATTGTTGCCAGCGCCCCGCTGCCAAGGACAGAAGGGAGATTTACCATGTTGACGGTGATACGAAAGGGATGAACCTATTGCGCCAGGTCTCTCAGTTTGCTCCCAGGGACGAAGGTAAGTGCGCTATGCGTCCTGCACTTGCACCGCACCAGTGCACCGCTGCTCCTCGGACACCTCGAGGCCTTGCGACGGTACCATACATGGCACATTTGCTGTGTGGATGCGTAGGCGGGGGCGCGGGACCAGGGGGCTGGGTGGGGGCCGTCGGTCAACCCTGCGCCACGAAGGAGGTCTTCGCCGTACAATTTACCCATGCGAGCTTCTGTCAGGGACACACGCGCCCTCGCCAGCCTGCCGTTCGCAGTCGCTCACAGCCCACAGTGCCCTCCGAGGCCAAGGCTGCGTGCGCGTGGCTTGACAAGCAAATAGAAGGAACCATCAATCCTCAATCCACCGACGTCTTTCTACGCCTGGGTGTTAAACAGTAGTCCCAAAATCAAGCACGGCCCATAGGGCCTCAGCAAAGATGAACAAGCTTCTGGACTTCGGGTTCAGTAACATAGACCTATGGCGCTCGGAGGAAATGGAGCTGGTGCGCCTGCTTATCCCCAGCGAGTCTGCGCATGACAGCGTGGCGGCGCTGGGAGAGGTCGGCCTGCTGCAATTCAAGGACCTCAACAGCGACAAGAGCGCCTTCCAGCGCACCTATGCCAACCAGGTCCGAGCTCGCATGCGACTCCTCGGGGGCGCCGGGGGTCCTGCTGCTATTGGAACGGCGAGGCGTCGCAATCAGAGACGCTGCGCGCACACAATCCTGACCATCAGTTGGCCCGCCGGCCCGCCATATCTTGCAGGTCAAGCGCTGCGATGAGATGGCTCGCAGGCTTCGCTTCTTTCACGAGCAAGTGGAGAAGGCAGGCCACGCGGTTGCGGTCGGTGGCGTACCCGGCGGAAAGCATGAGCTTGACGAGCTGGAGCACAAGCTGGAGGACCTGGAGAAGGAGCTCGTGTCGATGAACGACAATTCTGAGCGCCTGGACCGCACATATAACGAGCTGGCGGAGCTGCAGGTACGCGTGCCTCAGCAAGCCCCTGCGGCGCGGCGCTTTGTCTCCCTTCCGAGTAGCTGCTGTTCCGTCTACCCGGCATGCCTTGACGGCACTCTGTTCCTTGGCATGCAACGCATGCATAGTCCGGCTTGCAGGAAACAGCTCCTGCAGCACCTTAACCGACAGCCACCGCCGGCACGCCCCGCAGGTGGTGCTGGAGCACGCCGGCAAGTTCTTCAACAAAGCCAAGTCTAACGTGCGCGTGGACGCCTTCGACCGTGACTACTCTGGGGTCCAGGAGAACCCCGATGCGCCCCTCCTGGAGACCGGGGTAAGCGGCGGCACCACACTCGCAGCAGGCCTGCGCTTGTCGAACATGCTGACGCGGAGAGTGTATTGCACGCGCTCTGGCAATCATATCTAGCGTTGACAACTTCCAGCGCGCAATGTTACGGGGCTGTGGGTTCAAACACGGTCCGACCCACATGGCCCAGACGCCACCCTGTCCATTGTGGCTTATTCACGTATCCACATGCCCCATCCTGCCCATCTCTCATGGGCAGGCGGCGCAGGACAAGACGTCGCGCATTGGCTTCGTGGCGGGCACCATTCCGGCGGAGCGGGTCATGGGCTTTGAGCGCCTGCTGTTCCGCGCCACGCGCGGCAACATGTACCTGCGCCAGGGCGCGGTGGGCACTGTGAAGGACCCTATCACCAACGAAGCGGTCAGCAAGCACGTCTTCGTCATCTTCTTCGCGGGCGAGCGCTCGCGCACCAAGATCATGAAGGTGCGCACGCTGCGGCCCACCTGAGGGGCCTGCGATGGCTCGGTGCCCCATGGACCCACATGACCCACATGGCCGAACGCTGGTCCTGGCTAACCTGTCGTTGTGCTTTCTGCGGCTCCCCCGCCCGCACAGATCTGCGAGGCGTTCGGCGCGAACCGGTACCCCTTCCCGGACGATCCGACTCGCCAGCGGCAGATGGACACGGAGGTCAATGCCCGCATCCGCGAGCTGCAGACCACCATTGAGGCGGGCGAGCGCCACCGCACGGCGCTGCTGCAGACCATTGCGCGCAACCTGGACGACTGGACCACGCTGGTACGTTGGCTGCGCGAGCCATGTCTATGGACGACGAGACAGGGCCGGCGGCAGTCATGCGCATGTGACATGCTGGCTGCGGAATGCGCGGTCAACGTCGATGCGGGAGGGGGGCTTGGTTGCTGCAGCTTATGCGGCAGGCATATGCAGTGCTGCTGAAGGAAAATGCACGTGCATGGCGAAATGGCAAGCGTCGGCTCCGCCCCCCATCTGAAGGAATGCAAGAACCGGCGGCCTAGTAGCTGGTAGCTGAGCTGTCTATCGGCTTGTGTACGCGGAGTGTATGCTTCCTGACCCGGCCTGCCCGCCGCCTGCCCGCGCCTGCTGTCCACCCAACAGGTGCGCCGCGAGAAGGCGGTGTACCACACGCTCAACAAGATGAATGTGGATGTGACGTCCAAGGTGCTGGTGGCGGAGGCGTGGGTGCCCACCATCGCTAAGTCGGAGGTGCAGAAGGCGCTGCGCGACGCGGCGGAGCTGAGCCACACGCAGGTGGGGCCGTAGGCCGTGTGCGCTGACGAGAGGTAGCATGCCTAGACTGTGTAGACACGGACCTTGCCATTGGGGTCCGGTAGGCGCACAGCGGGATGTGCCAGCATACGAGCCCACGCGCGGCTCTCACCCAGGCCTTGACCGGATCCTTCATCCGTGCCACTCGCAGCTGCAAATCATTATGCAGCCCGTGGTGACGTCAGACAGCCCGCCCACCTACTACCGCACCAACAAGTTCACGGAGGCCTTCCAGAACATCGTGGACTCGTACGGCGTTGCGCGCTACCGGGAGGTCAACCCGGCGGTGCTCACGCTCATGACCTTCCCCTTCCTGTTCGCGGTCATGTTCGGCGACTTCGGGCACGCCATCCTCATGATTGCCGTCGGCGTCTTCCTGGTTGTCAAGGAGAAGCAGCTCGCGAAGAAGGTGCGCTCGCGGAGGGCATGTCGGTGGCCCCTGGCGCTGCCGCATGCGGCGCCACCCAGCTTCGAATGCGGACACCGGTAGTCTGCTCCTATGTGTACCCTGGTATCCCTGCATTCCAACGGTGATTCCCAAACCCAAAACCTCCAACAACGCATCCTTCACACCCCACCCCTTCGCCACAGGACCTGGGCGACATGCTGGGCATGCTGTTCGGCGGCCGCTACCTGATCCTGGTCATGGGCATCTTCTCGTTCTATATGGGCCTCATATACAACGAGTTCTTTTCCATGCCCGTCATCTTCTTTGGCCGCTCGCGCTTCCGGTGCTTCCACGACAACGACCGCACCGAGATCCTGGGGCCCAACGGGCTGCCCATCACGGACCAGATCGATGTTCGCGACTGCCTGACCGTGCACGGGTGAGTGCTGCTGCCGCTGCCGCCACGCCTACTGCGGGGCTCGGCTGTGGCCGTGCTGCAGTTGGGTTGACCTTGGCGTTGGCACTGCGCCGCCATGTCTGCCGGGGTGTCTGGGTGTCAGCTGGTGTCAGCTGCTGGCCAGCAGCTGATACGCCTGGACGATATGCCATCGATCCGCAGGGGTGTGCTCAAGATGCCGTCGGCCAACTCGCCGCCGTACGTGTTCGGAGTGGACCCCGTCTGGCACGGCCGCAAGACCGAGGTGCGCCGAGAGCGCCGGGACATTTGAAGGCTGCCGGTGCCAGCTACAGCCGCTTCCCGCCCCACCGCACCTGCTCCAATGGCCGCGTCGCTGAGCTGCTCCTGCTGGTCTCGTATCGGCCCGCAGCTGCCGTACATGAACTCGATGAAGATGAAGATGTCCATCCTGCTGGGCGTGACCCACATGGACTTCGGCATCCTCAACAACCTCTTCAACTACCTGTTCTTCAGGTGCAGCCTGCGCACGGCTCCTGGCCCTGAACTCGCGTCGAGCTGCGGTCTTTACGCACGGCACCTTCCCCGCATCATCCGAGGTGTTCCTGCGCCCCATGGCTCATGCCCACGCCCGCCCGTACCGCTGCCGCGCTCTCATTTCCTCCCCAGGGACAAGCTCTCGATCTTCGCCGAGTTCATTCCCCAGATGATCTTCCTCAACTTCATTTTCGGCTACCTGTGCATCCTGATTGTCATCAAGTGGATCACCGGACAGATGACGGACCTGTACCACGTCATGATCTACATGTTCCTCAGCCCCGGTAAGCATGGCTGCAAGAAGCAGACCGGGGGGACCGCCCACATGGGCCCGCACGAGGCCGCCATGGGGCACTGGGATGCTGCTGACACCGCTACACGCCACATGGCGCCGCGTGGCGCAGCACGGGCTAACGCGCTGCACCCGGGCCTGTTGCATCGCCCGCCCTCAGGCGCGGCGGTGGAGGACGAGCTGATCTCGGGCCAGGGCGGCCTGCAGGCCTTCCTGCTGGTCATTGCCTTCATCGCCGTGCCCTGGATGTTGCTGCCCAAGCCGCTCATCCTCAAGAAGCGGCACGAGGCCATGATGGCGGCCAAGGGCCACACGCCCAGCCTGGAGATGACGCAGAACTACGGCGCCCTCGCGGACGACGAGGAGGGCAGGCACCGGCCCAACGCCGTTGCGGCCGCCGGCAGCAGCAGCCACGGCGGCGGCGACCACGGCGGCGGCCACGGCGGGCACGGCCACGGCGACCACTTCGAGTTCGGCGAGGTCATGGTGCACCAGATGATCCACACCATCGAGTTCGTGCTGGGCGCCGTGTCCAACACCGCCTCCTACCTGCGCCTGTGGGCGCTGTCGCTGGCGCACTCGCAGCTGTCGAGCGTGTTCTTCGACCGCGTGCTCATGCTCACCATCTCGATGAACAACCCCATCTTCATTGTCATCGGGTTCTTCGTGTTCGGCTGCGCCACGCTCGGCGTGCTCATGGTCATGGAGTCGCTCTCGGCCTTCCTGCACGCGCTGCGCTTGCACTGGGTCGAGTACATGGGTGAGTGACACGCGCCCGGTGTGGTGTGTGCTCGTGTGAGGTTGGCGGTGGCAGTGCAGGGCTCGGGGCCAGCCCCAGGTACCTGGCGGAAGCGTTGTTGGCTTCATTGCTGAGCGGCGCCGCCCCCTGCCGCGTGTCCCGCCCGTGTGCTCCTGCAGGCAAGTTCTACAAGGGCGATGGCTACCGCTTCACGCCCTTCAGCTTCGCGACCCTGGAGGAGCTATAAAACATCTGCTGTGCGGGTCGTGGAGCGTGGCTGGGAGCACGGCGGGCGGCTGCCGTGGCAGACAGCCTTAGGCAGCTATGGCTGCTTATCGTATGGAGGGCAGTTGAGCCAGCAGCAGCCGGCGCCGCAGGGTGGGAGGGCGCTGCTCGGTGCGCCGCTGAGGAGTGGTGCTGCTTGCGCCTGAGGGTTGGGCCGGGAGGAGCAGGTGCCGCGTGCGCCGTGCGCGGAAGCTCGGCGGCAGCAGAGCCATCTTGCCCTGCGCTGCGAGAGCTGCAGCCACGGTCGGCAGGGCAGCGAGGGAGGGGCGATGAGTGAGTGGGAGGGGTCGGACCGCGCCCCTCGTAGCGCGGGTGGGGGCAGGGTGCGGGACTCGACAGAGAGGAAGAGGCATCGTGCGTGATTGTGTGAGCCTGTCCGGTGGCGAGTGAGCGTGTGATGACGAGTGCGAGCGCGCGACCTGCACTCGAGTGATCGGCTTACCGGGGCTTGCGTGGCCCAGGGAGCTGATACCGTTTGTTGAACTGCCGCTGAGAGGCGTGACGGGGGAGAGTACTATACGGCATGTAAGCACGAGCGGAGGGGCTGTCAACGCCTGCGGCTCACCTGAGAGTACCTGAGTCGAACGCGCCGGCTGGGGAATGCGCAGCCCTCACTCTCGGACGTGCAGGTTCTGACACAACAAGGACTAGTGCAGGCAATGCGTGCGAATTCTTGGGGGTATAGGGGCAGTGGCATATTGGGGGGTCCGTGAAGTCCGGGAGCTTGCGTCGTTTGGTGCGGCCAAGCCGCCAACCGTCAGCCCACCGGGCTCCAGGCGTGGACTCCACCTGCGACAGCCCAGGGCCGAGGGTTGATGAGAGGGGCTGGGACCCCCCGCCGACTGGTCTTGTGGACAATGTGGCCCCATCCGGAATAGGGAAAAGGGCGTATCCCCAGCAGTCCTTCATCAGGCCTGCCGGCTGCCCCCCCCTAATGTGGGCTACTTCACTCTTAGGTTACTTGCGAAGGCGCCTCATCCTCTCAACCAGCGATCTACATGCCGGTACTCGTCTGGGGGCGCGACCCCTGGCCCCTTCACCCGGACACGACCGCCAGCCGCACACGCTTGGACCAGAAGGTCCTGGCTTGGACTGCTCGCCATGGCTCATTTCAGGAGGTCCGCCTCACCCAAATGGTTTCGTGGACAACGCGGAAGGGGCGCGCTCTATGCTGAAAATGTTGTCAAATGAGCCATGATGACGGCGAACGGCGGCTGGAAAAGGGGAAGAGCTAGAGAATGGTGTGCGCGAACCACTGGCGAGGGGAGACGTGGGGGGCAACGTGGGGGGCGAGAGCTAGACACGGCCGTTGGTCAGGTTGGTGGCCCATGAAGCCCTGCTTGTACACAAGCCCTCCATAGTATTGAATAAACTTGAATCACTTCATGTGCCGATAGCCGCAATATCATGGAACTAGCTTCTCGCGCTATTGCGCTCGCATCATCGCCCGTGGGCCTCCTGGCGCTCGTGGTTTTCACAGTGGTGCGCGGTCGCTCATATGTGATAGCACTGGCATGCACCTTGCGCGTTGTGGGCTTCGCCCATCATGTGCTTGCCGCGCGTCTGCGCTTCCCGCATCGCAGTTTACCTGGCTTGCCTGGTATCCGATCACGCGCTGGAAGTATCGTTCGCTGCCAGGTGTGCGCACTACTCGCTGGGGTACCATCGCCCATCCGCGATAACCGTCCTATGCGCCCTACGCCCCAGGACCCTTCGGGCTGCCCCTCCTGGGCAATCTACCCTCCTTCGCGATCGGTGATGCGACCGACTACATTGGCCGTTGCGCTGCGCGCTATGGTGGCGTCTGCAAGGTAAGCAGTCGTGCCAGGGGAGCCTCAGTCGCACACTAACACGCTGCCGTCCCGTGACACGATCCTGTCACACGGGGTGAGACTGGGTTTTTGATCCTGTGTCGCTGAGAGCAACCGCCATGCCTGCGACCGGCATGCAGGTGTGGTTCGGCGCTCGGCCTTGGGTAGTCATCACGGACCCCGCCCTGATCAGGTGCGTGTGGCACGACGGGGCAGAAGCAAGCACCCGGGGCCACTAACAAAGCAAGCCGCCCGTACGAGTTAAACTTCCCACCGGCTGGCACGTGCAGGCGCCTGTCGTACCGCTGTACGGCACGGCCCAGCACCATGTCGGACTTCGGGCACACGCTGGTCGGGCACAACCGCGAGGTTGACCAGGCGTCGGTCTTCGTAGCGGCGTAAGTCACACAGCATCCCCCAAGCGCTACTGCGTACTCTGCTGTGCATACGTACGAGCTCGACCGTGCCAAAACCACCACACACGCGCTTGCTGCCCTCGCCTGACCTCCTCCCTCGAACATGCTGACTCACGCCTTTCTCTGGTTGCCGCCGTCACAGCGGCGAGCTGTGGCGCCGGGGGCGGCGCGTGTTCGAGGCCTCCGTCATCCACCCCTCGGCCCTGGCGGGCCACATGCCCGCCATCAACCGCTGCGCGGAGCGCTTCGCGCAGCGCATGGCTCGCCGCGTCATCGCCTCCGCCGCCGGAGCCGGCGGCGCTGTCGGGGGCGGCGGCGGTGTGGAGCTGGACATGCTGTCGGAGGCAGGCAACTACACCATGGTCGCCGTGGGCGAGGTGGCGTACGGGTGAGCACGGCTGCCGTTTATGAAGCAAGTTTGCCGTACACGGAGCACGTGCGCTCGAGCTGTCGGCACTGTGCGGACTCACATCTTGCACCGCACTGTTTCATCCGCTCTGTGCGAAAGGATCGACTTTGGGCTCCTGGACGACGACCTCACGTCGGCGGCAGCGGCCGACGGCGGCGCCGTTACTGGTGGCAGCGGCGCCGTTGGCTCGCCGTCGCCGTCGCTGGGCCGCCAGCTGGTGGACGCCGCCACCGCGTGCTTTCGCTACCTGTACGTGGAGAACGCGACCGTCTACCTGCCGCTGCAGGTGCGTACAGCAGACCCTGTACGGCAGTATGCACGTACGGCACGGTGCCGTGAGCCGCGGCACGCCGTTGCCGGCCGTTGCATGCTCATGCTCCTGCGTTTGCTCCTGCACCTCTGACCCATTCCCTCATCTCACTTCGCTCGCCCCACCCACAGCTCATGTTTCCCCCGCTCAAGCCCGCCATCCGCTGGGCTGCGGCGCACTTCCCCGACGCCGCGCAGTCGGGCAACATGGCCGCACGCAGCCGTGTGGCCGACATATCGCAGCTGCTCATGAGGCAGTGGCAGGCGGCGCGGCAGGGCGAGGGCCAGGAGCAGGGCGGCGCGTTCAAGGAGGTGAGGCAGGGGGTGAGGGCTGCAGGCATCACATGAGCATAAGGCAGGCCGATGGGCGGCACAACACGTCGCCAAGCAACCGACCTTCTTGCACACGCTGTTCGCTTCCCATGTGCTGCTACGCCCCGCCCAGGTGGGCTGCGGCATCAGCGGCAGCTCCTTCATGGCGGCCATGATGGAGGGCCGCCGGGGCGCCGCCAAGGACGAGCGCCTGAGCGACGTCGAGGTACGTACGGCACGGCAGTCCTGCCGTACCACCGTCCGCGCTGTGGCGTGTGCACGGCACCGCCTGGCGGGCACTGCGCCGCGCTGCATGCGCCAAGCGATGCTCTGGCTGCTCCACGCTATGGACCGCCAGCTGCCATGGGTCGCCAGGTGCCATGGGCCGTCATCCTGCTGCCGTGTCCCTCGCTTGCCACCGCGCAGGTGATTGCGCAGGGCTTCACGTTCCTGCTGGCCGGCTTCGAGACCACCGCCGACACGCTGTCGCTGGCCACCAACCTGCTGGCGCGCCACCCGGCGGCGCAGGCAAGCGTGGGATGCCAGGGACGGGACTGGGCGGGAGGGCGGGCCTAGCTCTCGGACCGAGTTCGGCGCGGGGCTTCCCAATCAGTCGGTGTCGTGCTGCCCAGCCCGCTCACCCTCCTCCCGCAACCCCCAGGCGCGGCTGGCTGCCGAGGTGGATGCGGTGGTGGGCGACAAGGAGCTCACACCCGAGCTGCTGGCTCAGGTGGGGGAGGCTGGGGTGGGGCTTGGGACACCTGTAGCACGGGAAGCGAGACTGAAGCGCAATTAGGGCCTGGGCCGAAGGGCACGATGGGAAGGGGCGCGAGATCCGCATCCGCTACCATGGCCCATACATCGCTTCGCTTGCGCTTTCGGCGTGACTCCCTGTCCTCGTGCCCTCATAGCCGGTCACAATAATGCCGTACCCCTGCCGTTCTCACGCTCGCATAGCTGCCGTACACGGAGGCGGTGCTCAACGAGACGCTGCGGCTGTACCCGCCGCTGCCGTTCCTGATGCGCGAGGCGCGCGAGGACACGGACCTGGGCGGCGGCAAGATGGCGCCCAAGTGAGGCGATGTGCTGTGCGCTTTGGGGCTCGACTTGAGGGCAATGGGGTGTGGGGTTTTGGCAGCGCAACGGATGTGCTGCTGGCTTCCGCTCTCAAAGGCTGATAGATGGCAAGCATTCCCTGTTTCCCTCCTTACTCACATGGCTTTCTCGTGCAGCAAACAACACCATTACCCTCGGAACACACAGCACGCTCTACGGCAGTCCGTCGCCAACTCATCACTGCCGTCCTCACCTGCACCCGCGTCACGCTGATCCTGCAAGTGCACCTGCTGATCACCCATCTTCCCGGTGTCGCGGCGTCATGATGTCGTACCAAACACAGTGACCGTACTTTGTCATGCGCCGTACAGGGGCTCCACGCTCATCCTGCACGTGCACCTGATGCACACGGACCCGGAGCTGTGGCCGCAGCCCGAGGCCTTCCTGCCCGAGCGCTGGCTGCCCGAGGGCCAAGGGGCATTGGGGCCGGCGGACGCCAACGCCTACGCGCCGTTCGGCGTGGGGGCGCGCATGTGTGTGGGCTACAAGCTGGCGAATCTGGTGAGCAGCCCGGCGGCTGGGGATGGGGTAATGCAGGGTTTGGCACGGTCCTTGCGTGGCATACGTTGTCGGCCAATGGCTGGCGAGCGTCTCGACCGGGCTAGAGGTGGGAGCCATGCTCCTGCCGTGTTGCGCTCCACACGGTTGCTTGCAACGGTGATATGAGGGGGATAAGCTGGCGTCGTCATGACTGGGCCTTGCATACCATACCTACAACACGCCGCGTTTGGTCTTCATCTTCCCCAGATCGCCAAGTCCTGGCTGGTCCGCACCTTCGGGCGTTTCTCCGTGGCCCCCTCGCGGCGCCACGCGCCCGGCCCGCTGCCCATGAAGACGGCCCTGTCGCGGGCGCCCGCGAAAGGCGCGTGGGTGGTCCTCAGCGAGCGGGCCAGGAGCGCCGCGGACGCTGCGGCGCCGTCGGCCGAGTGATGGCATCGTGCCGGTGCCAGAGCAAGGGCGGCACGGGTTTCAGCGCACTGCTAGGGATTGGTGCGCTAGTGCTGACTATGTGGGTCGATCAAGGTCGATGTGGGTCGAGAACGAGGGGGAAGCCAGGAGGCATCGGCGCCAAGCATCGCGCCGTACTTCCGATTGCCGCGTTGGCCAGGCTGGCGGGGCGTACATATGTTTTGTCGCCTGGATGCGTGCGTGTGTGGGCCTGAGCAAGCGGGCCAAGATGTCAGGCAGAGGCGGCCACCGCGCCGTCGCGTGTGTAGCAGCGGATGAGCAGGAGCGCAGCACAGGGTGTGGGAGCACACTATGCCCTGTGACAAGATGGCCCCATCCGGGATGGGATAAGGGGCATCGGCCCCACCCAGTCCTTCATAGAGGGCTGCCAGCCGCCCAGGCCCCCCCAATTGGGCTACTTCAGTTTAGGGCGCTGCTTGCGTAGGCGCCTACCACCCTCAACCAGCGCTCTACGTGCCGGCACTCGTCTGGTACGCGACCCTGGTCCCTTCGCCCGGGCATGGCCAGGGCGAGGGGGGGGGCGGAGGGCACACGTAAATGCAAGGAAATTGTGGGGATCCCGGCCTCGCGCTAGCGCAAGCCTACGCACCGCTATCGCAAAAGCCGCCGCCCACCAAGCAATCGCGGCCAGGAGGCAGGGCCCGCGCTCGCTGCCAGCTCAGCTGTCAGCTTCCAACACCGCTACGCTTTCGCTTGGCACGGCCGGCCCAGGCTGAGCTCAGCCGCTTGCTGCGGCTGCCACTGCCGCCCCCGCTGCCGCTCAGGGCCCTCATGGACCCGGTGGCTGAAGCAGTGAGGGTGTTCTTTCGCGGGAAGGCCTGGGAAGATGGCGGACAGAGGAGGAGGCGAACTCCAAGGTCGTAAGGACTGAACTGTTAGTCAGGCGCACTACTCGATGGGGCACAGTGATATCTGCGTGGAACGGCGTGGAGGCGTACCGGCCATCTGGTACGTCGCCAGACACAATCCATCTTTCCATCGCACGCGCGTGTGTCATGCACGCGGTGCTTACCGTAGAATATGCCATTCAGAAGGAGTTTGTGTGTATGTGTGTGGGGGGGTGATGGCGGACGGGGACGCCGCGTGTCTGTGTTTGTACGGCCACCTGTTCCGATTACACGGGCGGTTGAAGATGATGGCCCAAATAAAGTAATTCTCCTGTTTACTGCGGGTTTGTTAGCGATCGCAGCGTAGCAGCCATGTTGCAGTCGGCAATTTCATTCTGTGCGACGCCGCTGGGCGCTCTGTGTGTCACGCTGCTTTGCATCGTAAGTAGCTTTCTTGGTTGCAGTCAGCCCAAGGCGCTTGTGCAAGTCTTGCGTCACGGGATGCGCTAAGGCCGCAAACTTGTTCGCAGATCACCTGGGCTGGCTGGTATCCCCTACAACGATGGCGCTTAAGGCAATTTCCAGGTGCAATGCTGAGTTCACAGGTTGGGCATGAGCGAGTTATTGCTGCCCATCCTCACGCAGTGCAGCCGCAGCTCGGGGTTTGCGTAAGGACACGAACAAAGAGGTTAACCTGTCTTGCCTCATGCCCATGTTCGCTGGCTGGGGGTCTGAAGGGGTCAACCTGGATGTGTACCCTACGGCTCGCCCCTAGGTCCCTTTGGCCTGCCCTTCCTGGGCAACCTGCCGGCCATTGCTCAGGGCGACCTTACAAATTTCATGACGGAGGTCTCCATCAAGTACGGCCCCGTGGCTAAGGTGCGGCACCTTCCCGGCCGGATCCTGCCAGGCGGCCGTCTCCGGTCCTGCCAGGTGGCCAATTGATCGCTCCTCCGTTTGCGGCTGGCCTCTCGCAGTTCTGGTTCGGCACGCGGCCATGGATCCTGATTTCGGACCCAGACACAATTCGGTGCGCTCCTCACATGATATCAGCGGACCGGACGCTGCACGCTGCCCCCTTCTCGTCATCGCCTTGCACCCGCCTGCCCGACCTCCCGCCTGCCTGCCTATCCTGCCCTGTGCTGTCATTGCCTGGCGCCGCTACGCCTGCCCCACAGCAAGCTCATGTGTCGCTGGTCATCGCGGCCCGCTCGCATGGAGGACCACTTTCACGTCATGACCGGCCACAACCGGGACGTGGACCAGGTGGGGTCCCAAGGTCTTGCCGCGGAGCTGCCTGTTATGCTATCAACCTAAAGTGCAAGCTTCTAGGGAGCATCATAGGCAGCCGCTAGGACGGCTTCCTGACGCTGGCGGAAGATAGACTGCGTGAGGCCCCGGGGCCGTGGGGACGACGCCATCCCGGTCATGCAGCCCCGGTCAACTGCTGACGCGGTGGCAGGGCGAACGGCACCCTGGCTGTGTGTTGTGTAGGGGCCTCGGGGCGTTGGCCGCTGCGGGCAAGGCCGAAGACTTGGATTGAGCGTGGGGCTACGGTGGGCCGTACGGTGCTGGACACTGCCCAGGTCTGCCAGCAGGACACGATACATGGCAGCCGGCTAACGAATCGCCCCCGCTGCCCCTCCCCCGATGCACGGCGTACAACGGTTGCTCCGTACCACTGTATCATGTCCTACAGGCCAGCATCATCGTCTCCACGTGAGTCAGGTTGAAAGCTGGGTAATTCGATGGACGGCGGTTACAGCGATAAGCTTTTGCCTGGTTTGGTGGCTGGGGGTCGAAACTTGTCCCTGCCCTGCCCTGCCCGTGTGCTGCGCGCTGCTGCGGCCGACCGCCAGGGGCGAGGTGTGGCGGCGGTCTCGGTACGCCTTCGAGCAGATAATCATCCACCCGGCCAGGTGGGACACGGGTCAGCGCGCCGCTGCGAGGGGTGGAGGCGGGTGCCGCGAAGGGTGTTGTGGACGACGGGTTGTGACAGGCCTTGGTCGGCTAGTACCGGCCACCTGCAGTACACGTCTGGTTAGGAGGACATCATGACTCCAGGCGACCACCGCAAGCGCTGCGGAGGGAGCATGGGCGCCTGCTAGCAGTTGACCCACCCACTGCGGGGACGGCCCCAGGCCGCCGGGGATGGGCCAGCGCCAGGGCACAACTGGCTAGCCCCTTGGCGGGTGCGTGGCCCGACTGCGAGCCGCCAGCCCAGCCCCATACCAAACTGCCCGAGTGCCCGTCCAAAGCCTGCCTGCCAACCGTTACGCCCTTTGTCGGCTTGTCCTATTCCTCGTCAGTTGGACACGAGCACCATTCTGCCCTGTCCTGGCGCGCCCTCCATCAAGAGTCCCTCCACCGTACCCCCTGCCCGTACGGCCCCCCACGCCCGCAGCCTCTCACATGCTCGTGTGCTACAGCTGCTTCAGTCCCAAATCCCGCCGGTCGCTCGGTCCGTTGCTGCCCACATGCCCCAGCACTGTCGCGCCATCCAAGTCCACCCTTCCCTCGCCCTCCTCGCCCGAGCCCGCAGCCTTGCCTCTCACATGCCCGTCATGTCACGCTGCCTGGGCCGCTTCATGCCCCTCCTGGAGCGCCACGCAGCCAGCGGCGAGCCCCTGGACATCAACGGAGCACTGGGCGAGCTGTCCCTGGCCATGATGGGCGAGATCGCGTACGGGTGAGTGAGCGTACGGCGGGGGAAGGGTACCGTACCAAAGGTACGGAGTGACCGCACGGGTTGATGTCCCCTTGACATGGCCCTGGTGGCCGCCGTGCTTTTCCCTACGCCCACAGAGTCGACTTCGGCCTGGATGCGCTCGGCGATGGGGCGAAGGCCGGCGAGGGTGAGGCCGCAGCTTGCGGCGTTGGTTCTCAGGGTTCCTGGCTGCTCCCGGCCGCCGGGGCCCACCCTCGTCCCTCCGGGCTTGCATGCCCTCTGCGCAGGAGCCTGCCGGCGACCTGAGGCGCTCAGGCCAATGCGTCCGTGCCCTGCGCCATGCCTCGCCGCTAGCTCACACTCTGCGCGCTTTCACCCCACGCGCCAGGCGCCGGTAGTTCCGCTGGGCAGCAGCTGGCGGCCGCCTGCAAGGACATGTTTGCGACCATGCGCATGGAGAACGCCACCGCCTACCTTCCGCTCCAGGTACGGCACGACGTGTACGGCACGTGTGCGACACTGCGTACGACAGTACGGCACACATGACTCGTGTGTGCGTTCGCCGCCGCCGCACCTCAGCAGCTAGCCCCTGCGCCGCGGACAGCTGAGCCGCAGCCCGCCAACGCCCACGCCCGGCCCCGCCCTTCCCGCCCGCAGCTCATGTTCCCCGGCGCCGCGCCGGCCATCCGGTGGCTTGCCGCTCGCCTGCCCGACGCGAAGCAGCGGCACGCCATGGCCGCCCGCACTCGCATGACCGACATCAGCACGCAGCTGATGCAGCAGTGGCAGGCGGAGAGGCGGGGCGAGGGCCAGGGAGCCGGCTCGGTGGAGGCGGCGGGTTTCAAGCAGGTGGGCTGTGGGTGGGGGTGCGGCTCTGTGAGCTCCAGCTTGCTGCTGTAGGCGAGCGGGGGCCAGCAGTCCTCACAGCTCCGCGCAACCCTTGCTCGCACGCTGCGGCCAGAACGCGCTCGCCGCCCTTCGTCGCCAAGCGGGCAAGCAAGGTTGCGACTTGCAAGCGTGCATCACATCGCCTCACTTCCCACTGCCACACCCGCGTCGCACGCAGGTGGGCAGCGGCATCAGCGGCAGCTCCTTTCTGGCAGCCATGATTGAGAGCCGCCGCGGCGCGCTCAAGGACTCGCACATGACCGACATCGAGGTACGGCAGCATGTGTCATGCCGTACATGCATCATGCCGTACAACCGCAGGCCGCTCGTGCCGGTTGACCGGTCCAGAGCCGTGCCGCGTCCCGCCTGCCCCCCGCCGCACCTGCAGCTTCTCGTTGCACCTCCAACACCCGCTCCTGGCACCCGCTTCTGCACGGCCCTCTGTCACGAGGTGCTGCGCCACGAGATCTGCTTACGGCATCCCCTTCCTCGTCTCCCTGCAGGTGGTGAGCGCCATGTTTGCCTTCCTGGGCGCTGGCTACGAGACCAGCTCCTCCTCCATCTCGACCGCCATCCACTTCCTGGCCACCCACCCCGAGGCGCAGGTGGGGCGCTGGGGCGTCCCGGGCGTACTGCGGCCCACACCGTCGCGCACAGGCTCGGGTCCGCGGTAGCCGGCCTGGACTGCTCCCTCTCCCGCCAACGTTCTCCGCCTCTCCCGCAACCCCCAGGCGCGGCTGGCTGCCGAGGTGGATGCGGTGGTGGGCGACAAGGAGCTCACACCCGAGCTGCTGGCTCAGGTGGGGGAGGCTGGCGAGGGCCAAGAGCACGATGATGAGGGGCGTGAGGGCCTGCGCGTGGCGCGGCGGGGTGCCGTAGGGACCGCGCGCGGCGCCTGCGCGACGCGAGAACGCCTCGCCCTCTCCGCGCCACCGGTGCACATATCTCACACCTCCGCATCCGTACTGCCCTGTACTGCTGTCGTGCACATTGTGCACAGCTGCCGTACCTGGACGCGGTGTACAAGGAGACGCTGCGGCTCGTGCCCAGGTGGGGCCGGTGTGGGAGCCCTGGGTCAGCTAGCGGGCAGCAGTACAAGTGTAGCACAACGTGTCCAAGTGGGGCTCGACCAGTGATGACGCTAGTAGTGTTGCAGAGAGTTTGGCCAAGCGATGGGAGCCATGCTCCACGCACCGCCAGCCCCGGTCCAGCAGCGCCGCAGGCCCGTGCCCCTGCGACCACGCCCCCGAGGCCCGGCCGCGCACCTAAAGCGCTGTCGCGTGGCGCTCGCCTCTGCGCCCATCCATGCGCGCCCTGCTGCCCCTCGCCCCAGCCTCACCTTCCTGTCGCGCGGCTGCAAGGAGGACATCGACCTGGGCGGCGGCCGCATCGTGCCCAAGTGAGCGCCGGCCGGCCTAGACGGGTGCCTGACACGGGTTCTTTCAAGGCGGCGCTGGGCTTTGCTTCCCGCACGGGTGCATTTAAACGCATCCCTACTTTCTTCCTACGCACGACCAGCGCGTCACCAACCCGGGGCGCGCCGCATGCGGGGTGGAACTCTATTTCGGCCCCTATAAAGTTGAACACGGATGCCTGACACGCTGAGCTGATGTGGAGAGGGGCATGTGGTGCGTTGGCGGGCCCTATGGCCGCAATCAGCCTACCGCAACTGCGTTGCCCCGGTGCCCTGCCTGGTTACCCTCGTTGCCCCACCCTGCCCCCGCCTCCCAACCCGCGTGGCCCCCCTCCCCGCAGGGGCACCTACGTGTCGAGCCCCGTGTTCGCACTGCACCGCGATCCCGCCATCTGGCCGCAGCCCGAGGCCTTCCTGCCGCAGCGCTGGCTGCCCGAGGGAGAGACAAGCCTGGGCCCCACCCACCCGCACGCGTACTCGCCGTTCGGCATGGGCGCGCGCATGTGTGTGGGACACAAGCTGGCGACCCTGGTGAGAGATAGATGGAAACACGTGTTCGGCTTCGGGCACACGCGACAGGCTTCCGGCAGACACCTAGTGCAAGCATGCGTTTGCGTCTGCGTGCAGACCTGCATACGCTGCTCTACTGTGCCGCCAACAACCTGCCGCCCACAATCTCTCTCTCTCTCTCACAACCTGCCTCCCTCCCGTACACAGATGGCCAAGATGGCGCTCGCTCGGATGCTGCGCCGCTTCACCTTCGCCATGGCGCCCCGGCAGCGCCTGCCCCTGCAGTACAAGACCGGCCTCACCTACGGCCCCGTGGACGGAGTGTGGGTCAATGTGGCGGCGCGAGGGCGCTGAGGCCTGAGGGAGGGCACGCGCGGCCAGCGGGCGTGGCCGGGGCTGCTGTGGCAAGAGGACGAGGCTGCGGTGCTGCGGAAGTAAGGGAAGGCCACGGAGACGGCGCTGCTGAGGCAAATGGAGCGAGGTGGAGGTGGGGGCATCATCGAAGGGACCGTCAGGGAGGCGCTGCTGCGGGAAGAAGACAAGATTAGGACACGCTGGTTCTAAAATAAAAGAAGGCTGGGGTGTGCTGAAGATGATTAGTACTGTAGCGCACGAGCGCGTGCATGCAGTTGACGTGACCCGTTGGCCTACGCTTTGCAATGGTTATCTGGCGACCCAGGTGCTCACACCCTGGTGATAAAATCATTGTGTCTCTTAACTTCGTCTCTCAACATAGAAATCCAAATGCCTGGACGACCGTTCACCCCTGCCCCTTGTAGCACCCTGTCCTGCCTGCTTGTCGCACCGGCAGTATATAGCGCATGTATGCACAGGCACAGCGCCAATGCTGGTCAGTTGGAGGCCCTGCGTTGAAAGTGCCGAGGGGGCTGCTGGGGAACTTAAGGGGCTACTCGCAGTCTCGCCGACACAGTGCCGAATGGTCAGGTAGGGACCTCCAGGCTTGCTTGCCCAAGACCATCAAGACCAGCAGATCGCTGCGAGCAGGACAAGTCACGTGCGCTCCTACAACTTCTACGACTATGATACTGGCCTGTCTCTCGTACGTGCGTATCATGCAGACCCATCGACAGCTGGGTTGTTCATATGAGGTGCCATGGGTTCCGCTTTCGATCCATCCATCATGATAGATGTCCCTCGCAGAAAGGAGACTATATGCGTACATGCACTTATACTGAAGTAAGCGTCCTTGTGGCGACTACCTGCACAATCACAAAGCGAAGCGACTCTCGCTCGGCCAACTAGACACGCACAAACTGCATTACTGAGCGAGTCTAGGTAGGACTAGCCTTGAGACCGCTCGCCATGGCTCGTAGCCTGCCCGATGGCACTGTCTCAGATGAGCGTCGGCCATCGCCTGGGGGCTGCTCGGGGCCAGCAGCGAACGCGAACGTGGCGAGCGAGCGCCTGCTGCGCCTGGCGCATGACACTCAGCAGCAGGGAGATCAAGAAGCTGACCAGGAGCTTCTGCTAGGTGTGTAGGCGGCATTAGATGGGCTGGCTTGCTGGGGGGCCTACGCACGCACCGGACCATCCGCCGCACGCACCATGCATGCGTCCATCTATCCATCCGCCGCTCGCTTGCGTGCTCGCCTAAACGCCTCACCAAGCCTCCACGTGCCGATGCACCGACGAAGGTCCCTGCCGCCTGGCAGATGTGCCAATGAATTCACACGTGTTGCTGTTCAGGATTGGTGCGTGCGTACGTGCGTGGTAGATGGTTCTTTATTTGGTTGCTCGTCGAGCCACAACACAACGAACTTGCTTGGCCTCCCTGCCTGCACATGCCCGCGCGCAGCAGCAAGAGAGCAAGCCCAGAAGCAGCAGCATGCCGCACATGGCATCCACGGCAGCGACGCTGAGGTCATTGGCGACCTGCAGGGGCCTGCAGGAGGTGGTGGAGGCAGAGACCGCGGCGCCAGTAGCAGCGACGATGCCGATGACGGCTTTGGTTGCTGCTGCATTGGCAGCCTGCTTGATGACGGCAGTGACGAGCTGGGGGCTGCACGGACGGCGCTGCTGGCAGACTCTGAGGGGCGCCAGGTGCTGCAGCACCTTGCTGCGGCATGGTGGGCAGCAGGGCGGGTCGCCGCGCCAGTAGCTACCATACCACAGCAGGAGTTAGAGCTTAGAGGGCGTTCGTTACGTAGTAGTGAAGTCAGGCAACACGTACGCCCCCGCGAGGGTGTGTGCGGCGTTCATGTATGCTGCCCAGATAGAGAGCAGCCGAGCCATGTGCATGCATGTGACGCGCGAGTATGCATGGCCTGCCGCATGTCTGGATTAGCTGCTGGCCGCGTGCATGGGTCCGTGTCATACTGCCACGTGCTCCCTGCTTCCCCGCCCGCCATGCCCTCCCTCTCTCCTTACTGTGTGCGTGCACCGCGTTCAGCGTGCTGCTGGGCGACCCCCACATCAAGCGGCCGCAGCACCGCCTGGGCAGCGGCACGCAAGGGCCCGTGTACGCCAACAAGCTCCAGGACGACCGGGACGTGGCGGTCAAGGTGCTGGAGATCAAGATCGGCCAGGAGTACAACCTGCAGGTATGTAGGTGTTGCTTTCTCGACGAGCAAGGGTGCTGAATGAGCTGTATGTGCCTCGCTGCTGCTGCTTCTACATATCTGCTGTGCCGCGCGTGCTGCTTACATACCTTGCGGCGGCCACGGCATGTATGTACAGGTGCTGCAGCGCGTCGAGAGCGACGTTCGCCGCAGCCAGAGCCTCCGGCACAAGCACATCGTGACAGTCCACGGTGCGCTCGCTCTGGGCTACGTGCGGGGCGCGAACGAAGATAATTGATGGATGGCGGTCCGCGCCACAAGCACAAGCACCCCGCCCGGCAGAGGACCCCGCACGCACCCCTAACCCGGCCCCGGCCCAGCCAGGACCTGCCCGCACCGCCCATGCCGCCTCCATGCACGTCGCCAGCCAGTGCATACCCGCCGCGCCCGCACTAGCTGCTGCTGGGCAACTGCCCGCGCAGCCCGCGTGCGCATTCGCTCGCTCTCCGTCCTGGCCGTATGCGCCTGCTTGATTGCCTGTGCAACCCACTCTATCTATATCTGTCATCAGGACTAAATGCGGAGTATCTGCGGGAGGCCGCGCTGGCAGCCGGGCTGTTGGAGCCGCAGGCGGCGGCGGGCAGCCAGCCGGCGGCCGTATCCCAGGCCCCGCCCAACCAGGGGCGGCTGCTGGGCATCGTCATGGAGCGGTGCACGCTGGGTGAGAGACGTGCGTTCATTTGTTCGCGACGTACGGATGCGCTGGATGGCTTTGTGCCGCACGGCAACAGCCATGCAGACTGCCGTGCTGGGTCCTGCAATGAAGCCAGCAGTGCCGGCTGGGCGAGTGCCTTGCCGCAGCAGCAGGGGTGCACAGCAGCCGGGTCCCAGCAGCATGCGTGCGGCCGTGCGCAGGTAGGGGCGCTCAACCTCTGCATGCTCTGTCAGCCCGACCGGCCTCAGCTCATCTGCATTAATTCACACGCCGGTCGACGCTGCCATGCCCTCCCCCTCTGCCCGCCCCCGCCCCAGGCTCACTGGGTTCGATGATGCCCCTGGTGAGTCCTCGGATAGGGGCAGGGCACGTATGACGAGGGGCCGTGGCTGGGTAGCAGCGCGCCGCCACAGAGCGGTCGACAGGTGCTTGCTTAATAGGCTAGCTTGCTTAGGGGCCTATGAGGCGCGCCTCTCAGCCGTGGCGGTATGCGTCGAAAGGTTTTGGCCGTGCGCAAAAGGGTAGCCGTCGGGACGGGCAGCAGTCCCCGCGGCCCCGTGCGGCCACCCTGTACCGCAGTATGACACAATCCGATGACTCTTGCGCATGCGGAAATTGGCTAGCTGCGGATTCAAATTCTGTACACACTGCCATTATTGCGGCGCTCCCCGCTAGGGTCATCTACCACAGGGGAGCACAACCCGTCAGCGCCGTCAGTGCGCCCACCCTCCCGACCCGCCCTTCCGACAGCCAGCCTCACCCGCCCTTCCGGCCCGCCCTCACCCTGCCTGCAGGCCCGCACGGCGCACAGGCACCTGAGCCGCAGGTGCAACGGCAGCAGCGCAGCGGCCTGGCGCTTGTCGCTGCCGCCCTGGAATACGGGCGGCTTCGACCACGCCGTCGCGCTGGTCACCAGCTGGGGGCGCCGGCTGGAGGTGCGGCAGCGGAGGCGGGGCTTGGGGGCGTACGTGGGAGTGCGCAGGGGCCCATGGCCGGGCGAGAGGGCGGATCGGATCCGTACGCCCAGGAGTTGCCTAGGGGGCCTGCGTCCCTATCCCCAGTGCGCGTGCGTGTGCCTCGCTTTCCGCCAACCCGTGCTGCTCTCCTCGGCCTCGTTGCCGTTCCTCCCCTTCTGTAACGGCCGTCAGGTGCTGGCCGGCGCGGCCCTGGGCCTGGCCCACATGCACGACTGCTGTGGCATCTACTCGTGTGCGGGGTGCGGGCTGTTACCCGAGCTGGCTCATCACCTCCCCTTGCATGCCCCCACGCACCTGCCTCAGGTGCTACACGGCGCCGCCCAGGGCCTGGCCCACATGCACGCCGAGGGCGTCCTCCACCTCGACTTCAAGTCCAGCAACGTGCTGCTCGCCCAGGAGCACCTGTCCGACGGCCGCCGCGAGTGGGTCGCAAAGGTGCGGCGAGGGGCCGAGGGGTGCGAGAAGCCACCGGAATGAGGGCCTGTGTGCGGGGAGGGAGGGAAAACCCGGGCTGCATGGCAAAGGGAGGCGCTGGGCCCTGCGGCCCTCTCACCGCGGGTGCAACAGCCCTGGTGCCGCTGAGCCAGGCGGTCGCAGGTGGAGGGGGCCTCAGGCGTAGGGGGGCAATGAAACGAACACGCGAGGGCGGAACGGGGATAGGCGTGCCACGACACAGTACGGCATCGGCAGAGTGCCGCCTGCTCACGCAACTAACAAGCAGCTCCCGACAGCAGTCATGCTGCTGGCCGCTTCTTGACGCGGCTACACCCCAACTCCGCTTGCCAGTCCATGGGGCGTCAAGCACGGGCGGGGGAAGAGCAGCGGCCCCCAAGGCGGTGTGGCCACCCGTGCCAAGGCCGGACCCTCTTTGTGGCTGCTGCCCCCCAAGAAAGCTCGCCAACAAGTCTGGCGTGAGGGATGACCCGCGCTGGCAGGCGCCCGAGGTGCTGGCGGGCAAAGAGAGCGGCCCTTATTCGGACGTGTTCAGGTGAGCCGGGCGGGCGTGCTCAGGGAGGGGCAGCACGCGTGCAGAGCCGCCTGCCGCGGCCCCCTGGCGGCCGCTGCCCCATCCCTGCCTGCCAATCCACACGCTCCGTTGCCGCTTGCCCCTGCCTGCCCTCTCGCCCCCGCAGCTTCGGTGTGGTGCTGTGGGAGGTGGGTGTCGTACGGGGGCACGTGCGAGGTGGGGAAGGCGCGGGAGCTGCCATGCATACATGGCAGGCAGGGGCGGCCCGATGTCGTCTGGTCTGGACTGGGCACCCAGCCTCCCGCCCGCCGGCCCTCCCGCCCGCACAGCTCTCCCCCCAACCTGCCACGTGCCGGTCCCACCCCACCCATCCACCCCTGCACTCGCAAACCCCACAGCTGCCTGATTGCCTTCTGCCCTCCCTCGCCCCCTCCCCTCCCCCTCCCCTACCGTCCTCCCATCGCCAGCTGGTGACCCTGCAGCAGCCCTGGGAGCCGGAGCTGTCGCGCCTCCGAGAAAGGCAGGGCGAAAAGTACGACACCAGCGTCGAGCCCCTGCACCTCTTCAAGCTGCAGCAGGCAGGCAACCGGCTGGCCTTCCCAGCCTCCCTGTGGCCGACGCCGCCGGCGCAGCAGCTGGCGCAGGTGCGCTTTGCGTGGATTGGGGCCGATGGGGGGAATGGACGGCCGCAGGGTAGCGCAGCCGGCCTCGGCAGCCACGATGTGACGCGGCGCCGCTGCTGCTTGCATGGCGGGACAGCGGATCGCGGCCTGCCACTACTGCCACTGCCACCGCCACTGCCGCAACCCCGGCGGCTAACACCCCCCGGCCGCCTCCCAACGCGTGTGTCCGCTGTCGCTCGCCGCAGCTCAAGCAGCTGTGCGGCCGGTGCTGGTCCGTCGACCCCAGCCAGCGGCCCACCATGGCTCAGGTGGTGGAGGAGCTGGCCGGCCTGCAGCAGGTGGGCACACGGGCCAGATGCATGGGGGCGGGGCGACCTGCTATGTGGTGGGGATGGAGGGGGAGGGAAGGGGCATGGAGGGCCGCGCCATGCGTCCACACGGCTGACCACACGTATTGGCGGGCCCGTAACATACCCACGTGGCTGCCGCGCGGCTGCTGCGCCAGGGTGTGGCGCCGCCCTCCCGCCAGCCCTCATGTTTTGTATAGGTTCTATGTACCCATACGTACGTCGACATTGGGATTGTTAGAATGATTTGACTCCATCGACTCCGACACGAGGGCTGCGCCTTCCTGGCCCATGCAGGCGGTGGCGGCCGTTGAGGTGGCCGAGGAGCTGGCTGTCGGTGTCTGACATGTTTGGCTCCCCTACTTAGTTTGGTACCGGTCTGGGTTCCGGGCCGAAAGCCCACCCGTAGGTGGTGTGGGAGGGGGTCCAGGGGGAAACGTACGGCTGTTGCTGCAGGTGCCGGGAGGAATAGGTATCCGCATCGGCCGCAGCAAGACGGATAAGTTTGGGAGGGGCCCTTGCTGTGCGTGCAGGAGGTTCCTGGCAGTGGGGCGCGCGTGATGCGTGAGGTGCGGCGGCACGTGCGGTTCCACATGGCGCTGGGCGCTGGGGAGTCGGCGCAACTATTCGTGGGAGGGCTGTGGGGCAGCGTGCCGGGCAACTGAAGGGCGCCATCACTGCACGGCTGGGTTCCCCGCTGGGGGAGCTCGCTTTGCAGCATCCGGAGCTGCTGATGCAGCTGCACCGGTTCTCAGCGCGTAGCAAGAGGCGCGGCGGGGCGGGGCCATTCCGGCATCAGAGGCGCGGGTGTCGAGAGACCTGATCAAGGCCCACGGCCGCTGAATATCGGGCGCGGTCGACGCTTATCTGCAGGCGTCGCTTGCCATGCGTTTGTGGGCGGCGAGCGTGAAGTGCGGAAGGGGGGCCTGTGATGCGGCGGCTTGCCCGGCACGCAGCCGGTGAGGGGCAGCCGGCGGGCGCGTCTGCTTGCGCGGCGCCATGCCTGCGGCCGTGCATACATTGGACTCAGCTCCGTGCATACACACGCTGCGACGCCCAATTTATTTCAACTGGGGTATGTCACTTGGCATGTCAAGTTCGGCCGAGATTGTACCCTGACGCCAACGTCTGCTGTTTCGCCCAGCAAACAGAGGACTGATGAGCTTATGTAAGGGTTTTTCCTTAGCCAGCGAGCAGCAGCTAGCTCAGCGACGCATGCAGGGGAGGATGTTGACTGCGTCCAACACCTCAAACATGCAAGCGTCGCATATATACGTCAAGCGTCGCAGCCATCCATAGCTTTTTGTCAACATCGATCCGGTTCAGGGTTACGCAGCAGGATTCTAGCATCGGAGTTCATGCGAGCGTCGCCGGTTCACAACGTGCGCTGTGCAACCGAGCGGCCGAAATGCAACCGAAACGCAAGCGGCGAGTAGGTCCCGAGATGGAGCGCATCAACATGCCACTGCGTAACATTTCACCTAAGCCTTTCAACAATCGATGGCATTGGGCGTCAGACCGTTTGTGATCGGTTTCAGTTTGCGGCGGCTGTTGTCTCGCGATGGGCCAAGCGCACTAGAAGTATAGAGAAGTCGTGTGGTATCAGTCGACGATGGCTTTTATACATATGAGTACAGGTAACGCACTAAAACTCAGACAACGAGAGCTGGCAGCAACAGCCAGGAGAACAATGCTTGCTCAGGGGACTCCGTGCGGTGGAGGACAGAACTCCTAGTTGCACTTCACAAAGCAGCATAGAGCGCATACGGCGGCTTATACACCATGTACGTTCTGAGCTCAGGTCACGGCGGCCATCTCTATGAGCTCCTTGGCGCCATCCTTGCGCTGGTGCGGAACGTGCCTCAGGGCATGATGGCTGCGCTTGCCGCAGCAAGCGCGGGTTGCCACTCGCGCAGTGGACAGCCGTCTTGCTCGATGAGGCAGCGAGTGACACGTGACATGGCGCACACACGCACGATGCATGTTGCCTTGGCCTGCCTCCAGGCAATCACGTACGCCATCCTCAACCCAGTACGTCGATGGCAGCTCAAGCACATTCCAGGTGGAACTTCAGGCAACGCAATCCAAGCCGTGCGTGCGAGCGTCAATAGGCTGCCTGCCTTGCATATATGCATGCATACGAGCGATATGCATGCACGCACCCGCCCCGCCCAGACACGTTCACCGCACCGTTTTGCTGTTACGTTTTGTGTATCTCACAGAACAGCCACGCGTTGTTGACTCCCTCCTTGTAGGCCCCGTCGGCTTGCCGCTGGTCGGTAACCTGCACGAGATTGCGGCAGAGGACCTCGTTCCTTTCATGCAGCGCTGCGCGCGGCGCTATGGCAGCGTCTTCAAGGTCAGTTGCTGGCTGTCCTAGCCTCAGCTGCAGCGAGACCAGCAACCTGGTGGTTGGCTGGCAAGCAACTACCCCACTAACCCGCAAGCGCTCCATACCTGTTTGTGCTCCGTACCCAGATTTGGCTTGGCAGCACGCCATACGTGCTCATCAACGACCCCGACCTTGTGCGGTGCGTGTGTGCATTACGTGTATGAGGTACCTTTACACGATGCATCAGTCTACAGTCTCTATTCAGCTATTTTAGGGAAAGGTGCTGTCTCTCGCTCAGCAGGGGGTCCGGCCGTCCCACTTGCTTTCCTATTCTCCGTCGTCGCTCGCTGATGTACCTACCTGCAACCCGCCCGCCGTCCAACCGCCCACACACCCGCTGTCACGAGCGCGCTGCTGCCGGCCTGCCGCCCTCATACATCCTGCCGTACCTCGCAGCAAGGTGGCTCACAAGCTGCTCAACCGGCCGCACAACCACCAGCACAACATGCACATGCTGACGGGCGAGCAGTATGAGGTGGACGCAAACGTGCTGCCGTTCCTCCGGTGGGTACACGGCAGAGGTGGATGGGCGCTCTAACTACGAGCGATCGAGCATCTTGGCACATCCGCTGGTTTTTTCAGTCGACAGATATTATTTATCGCAAGCAAAGCCATGAACAGCCCCATTGCATCGATCCTCGCTGCTCCTGCTTGATTGGCCGCCCTTCCTCCCGCTACCCCAACACCGACCCCACACGCACGCGCAGGAGTGGTCCCGTCTGGCGCATGGCCCGCAGGGCATTTGAGTCGTCCGTCGTCCACCCTTCCAGGTCAGAGGCAGGGGCTGCGCGCGGTGGTCCAGCTAGTGCCGTGGGCTGGCCCGCTCTCACCGAGAGAGGGGCTGTCGGCTGCACACGGCAGTCTCCTGACCGCAGCAGCAGGGCGCCCCGCCCGAGGACGGGGAGGGTCGTGCCTACGTCCCCGCCGCCGCCCTAACGCGTTCCCGCTTCAGTTTGCTCCCTCGCTCGGCCCGCGCGCCCACCTTCCCGGGCGCCCGCCCTTCGTTCCTGCCCCCTCGGCCCACAGCCTGGCGTCCCACCTGCCGGCGGTGCGGCGGTGCATCAGCCGCTTCCTGCCGCGCCTCAGCCGCCACGCAGCCAGCGGCGAGCCCATCGAACTGATGTTGTCGATGGTGGACGTCACGTTGGCAGCGGTGGGCGAGGTGGCGTACGGGTGAGCAGCCGATTTCTTACACCACACGGTCGGTTGCTGGCCGGAGGCGTGCACTTCACGGCAAACCGGGACCTTTTTGCACGGGGGTGTCGATGGTCGGTGTCACATACAGCGGGGCAGGTAGGTGCGAGGCGGATGGTTGGCTGCGCGGGCCCCCAGGCAAGAGGCAGGATGCGCTGGCGTGATGCCTAGCGTGCGCGTTGCTAGGTTGGCGGCATTTACGGGAGCAGCGCGCGCCGCGCACAGCTGCCGCTGCGGCGGGCGTGACTGACCAGCGCTGCTGCGTGCTGTACTAGCTACGTACTGTCTGTTTCAGCTTGAAGCGCTGTGGCGACTTTGCCCTCGGCTACTGGTGCCGAGAGGTATCTAAGCCGTGCGCACGTGTGCTGCTGGCTGGCCCATGCGCAGCGTGGACCTCTCCTCCAGCGCCGGTGCAGCTGCTGATGACGGCTGCGGACCCGCCATCGAAGGCATCGGCGGCGCCTTGCTGCATGCGGTGCACGAGTGCTTCGCCTGCCTCAACCTCAACCACGCCACCGCCTACCTACCGCTCAAGGCACGTCCGTGCATGTGCAACACAGTACGGCTCCGTACCAGGAGTCACGGGCCACATTGCGTGCCTTGCCGCGCGATGCTGTCCATTCCTCTGTGTGTGCGCGTGACCGGTTGCTTATGTACCGTACCACCCACGACGACGTGCCGTACGCAGTACATGGTGCCCGGCCTGATGCCGCTGTGGGTGGCCCTGGCGGCGGCGCTGCCCGACGGCCCCCAGCGCCGCCACATGGCCGCCCGGGGCGCGGTCATGGACGTGAGCCGGCGGCTGATGGAGCTGTGGCAGGCCAGCAAGGCCAGCGCGGAGGCGGCCGCTGCGGGCGGAGGCGGCGGGGAGGAGGAGGGTCTCAAGCAGGTGCGGCCCTGCCTGTGTGTGTGTGGCAGCCTGGCAGCCTGGGAGGGTGTGGCCATGTTGCTTGCAGCAGGCTGCCGTGGACTTGCAGGTCTGCCTCGCGGACTGCTTTGTCAGGCTTACATGCCAGCACCGCTCCGGCGTGCGCCTTGATCGCGCCCTGGCCGCCTGCTGATTGACACCCGTTCAGCCGACGCGGCTGCTGCCGTGCGACGCCTCCCTGTCCCTGCCCCCGCCCAGCCCGCCGCCAACACTCAGGTGGGCTGCGGCATCAGCGGCAGCTCCTTCATGGCCGCCATGCTGGAGGA